>JAVQJD010048904.1:0-31044 GCA_036023655.1 Nannoperca australis
CACTCTCCAGCAGCAGTCAAAGCGACTGCGGGGCCGAAACGTGCACTTCGAGAGCGTGACGGTGTACTACTTCAACCGCCGGCAGGGCTTCACCAGTGTGCCCACACAGGGCGGCAGCACCCTGGGGATGTCGCCACGCCACAGCGGGGTGAAGCGCTTCACCCTCAGGGAGTTCGCCATGGAGCAGAAGCGGAGCCACCGGGTCATGCTGAGGGACCACCTGAAAGAGGAGAAACTCAATGCCATCAAGCTCAAAGTCAGTGGGAAGACTCATTCCTGCAGTCCTGCAGATCTTAACAGTCATGAGAAGTCATGGTTTCTCACCGTTAATTGTCCTGAGGGTCTAAATGTATGCGGAGGCGTCCAACCTTCCTTTTCTGTCCTCCAGCTGAACAAGAATGGCACCGTGTCATCCGTGGAGGCGGACACCCTGACGCTCGACGACATCTCCGAAGATGACCTGGATGTGGACAACACGGAGGTGGACGATTACTTCTTCCTCCAGCCTCTGACTACCAGGCGGCGGCGAGCCCTTCTCCGGGCCTCGGGGGTCAGACGCATCGACGTGGAGGAGAAGCACGAGCTGCGCGCCCTCCGCATGTCCCGGGAGGAGTGCGGGTGCCGCTGCCAGGGGATATGCGACCCGGAGACCTGTGCTTGCAGCCTGGCCGGCATTAAGTGCCAGGTAAATGGAACTGTGGTGAGGCCCATCTATAATACTAAAGTGTTGTTCATGTCTGTCTGTGCACTGGAACTCATTAAAGTCCAACTGAAATCAAAATTCAAGGTAGCTAAGAACCCAGTATGGGGTTTCTTTTAGACCTGTGTAGATTTATTTAGTTTTATGTAGTGACAGAGTCCCCGACCTCAGGGTTCTCCAGGGGGGACTGTTACACAAAGGCAGGATTCAAATCACTGAGTAACTCAGTGCTCAGGTTATGGGACTACTTGATGCTGTGAGTTTTGGCAGCATTTGCCATCACCACAACTTTACTCAGAAAAGGCCATTGTATGGCACAGTAAGTGCCAGTGACTCAGTAGGTGTTGGAATGGTGCCATGTCATTGTTGCGAAACCCCAATAGCCTGAAAATGTCCAGTGTGGTTTGGTGTGAGGCCAGAAAGGTAGCCCAGCCTCGATTCAGCACCATGGACAGGGGCAGTCACTTCAGAGCTAGGGGCGTTTATTTTCAGGAAACAAGCTGTCGAATAAATTGGCGTTCATTCCAATGGGATGTTTTCTGGACTGCTAGGGTTTTGGTATAACGGGATGTTGGAACAATGGCCTAGCTTCCACTTTCCAAGTGGAATTCAACTTGAAAGCATGATGGGTCCTCCTAAATGCTCGATGTTATAAAGGAACATATCAAATGCTACAAACATGTGTTGCACAGACATTCTCAGGGCACAGGGCTGTGACAAGCTCTAACTGAAGTTCACAGTGTGTCTCATATTATTCCACAAAAAGGCCCCAAAACGTTCTACATATCATTATAGTTTATATATATATATATATAGTATTCACATTTCAGTTTTACTTTAAAGCCTAGTATACAGGAAGTAGTCAACCATTTCCCAGGAGCCCTCGTGCCTCCGAAACCTGACAGCTTCTGCGCACGTCGTCTTACAGCATCTACTGGTGAAAACCTGATGCTTTCTAAATGTTTTTAAATCAGTCTAAACAGCCTACTTTTGAGCTTTTTGCATTATTGAAGTCATCCTCAAGGTTTATGCTAATTCTTTTCTAAGCTTGGAAGATAATGTAACCCTTAACTGAACTTGGGACTCAATGGAATCTGAGTTAAGATTTTCGGGGTATGTACATTTAGTTCTACTGCACTAAGGTGTGTAATTACACACATATAACACCCACAGTGGATTCTGCCGGCCGGGCCTTTTCTGTTACTGCTGTTTGACACTGGTGGATTTAAATTGTTTTGGTGGTCCACAGGTGGACCGCATGTCCTTCCCTTGTGGCTGCGCCAAAGAAGGCTGCAGCAACACGGCGGGACGCCTGGAGTTCAACCCGGTCCGGGTGCGCACCCACTTCCTGCACACCATCATGAAGCTGGAGCTGGAGAAGAGCCGCGAGGAGCAGCAGCATCATCATCAGCAGCAGCAGCAGTCGGAGCAGCAGCTTGTAACCAATGGCAACGGTTACCATGGCGACTCCTCCTTGGTCCAGCAGCAGCAGCAGCAACCGAACCTGCAGTTTCCACTGATGAGTAGCACGCCGCACATTCCCATCATGCACCTCCAGAATACAGGCGACAGGGACTCACAACTAGATGAAGAGGAGGAGGAGGAAGAGGAAGAGGAGGAGGAGGAGGAAGAAGATGATGAAGAGGATGATGAAGCTTATGAGGAAGACGAGGACGGCAGCAGTGTCTGCAGCGGGCTGTCGGACTGCAGCACGCACAGTTTAGAAACAATCGACCCCGAGGAAGACGAGGAGGACGAGGAGGATGAAGAAGACGATGATGATGAGGAAGAAGAAGAAGAAGAGGAAGAGGAGGAAGATTGGGATTGCTCGTTGCACGGAACGAGTCCTCCGCCGTACTCGGTTCCACTTCCTTCAGTGTTGAGTTACTCTAATAACACACTGATGAGCCTCAGTAACCCCTTCCACAGCGCTCCCTCCATGCAGCACTATCAGATGAACAGCTCTGCAAATGACACTCCTGCTTTTCTCAGTGAAATCGGCCCCACGCTCCCCACGCTCCCCACAGTAGAGACCGCGTTAGACACAAAACTCCACTGCCAAACTGAGCTGCAGAGCATCCCCTGCCGTTTCCCTGACCCCACAGAGTCCCTGACTCTCCAAACTTGCTCACATGCAGACACCCGTGAGAGCAACACTGCCCCCGCTGGTGCAGCCGGCGAACAACCGCTCTCCACGGCTCTCCAGAACAATCCAGACCATCATGACTCACAAACTGAGGCTTCGGCTGGGTCTGTGGAGCAGACAGAGGAGGAAACAAGAGAGCTGACACAGGAGCAGCCGGGACTGCAAATGCAGGAAGATGCCGATCGAATAACAAGCACGTCATGCTCAGACAGTACCTGATGATTCAGATGCTTTAGAGAGCGAACAATATTTGGAAATCTTTATTCAAGAATTGTGACCTTCAACCATCAGAGTTTGATTAATTCTTGATAAGTGCACTTCCAAAGAGAGAATGAGTTAGCAAGCTTTTGACACAGAAGGCTCAAAAAGGGATCTAATTTTAGCTCAGTTTGTCTAAGCCTTTCTAAGATTGTTGGTTTAGATGAAAGACTAATGTTAAAGATCAATAACTGTGTTTCTGTGTGTTACTTGTATAATTTATGGCCTGTTATAAAGTCTTCGATCATTACAGCATGTGTCGTGGTTGTGACCTGGCATCTATGACAAATCAAGGTTTTGAGGTGCTTGTATTGTTTCACTATTTTCCTTTGTGCTGGTGTCTTATTGTTGCTGCCGTATGTATCTGTAAAGCATGTGTTCCGTTTGCCTACGATGTTTCAAGACTTAACATAAACTGTAAAATGATTTAAAAAAAACACATAAATCTGTTATAATTCATACTAAAGGTCTTTTTTGCTCCTTTTTGTGCTCAAATTGCAGTGTGGCTAGCAGTGTGGCTAGCAGTGTGGCTAGCAGCGTGGCCAGCAGCGTGGCCAGCAGTGTGGCTGGCAGTGTGGCTGGCAGTGTGGCTAGGTCTTTGGTGATGATTTTCAATGAAGGGATGTACAGACATTCATGTTCTCCACTGGATGAATTTGAATAACTTTGGACATCCGTTAAAGCAACTATAATCAATATTCTTATTTTGACAATTGATCACATGATGTATGTGACGTATGTGAAAGGAGTCATTAGTAGTGATGAACCCATAAACAATGATTTCTCCCCCCCGGCCCGCATACTTTTCCTTGTGGTTTCCGCTTACTGATCAGCTGTACCTAACCCTGAAATACCTCACCACATGGCAGGCACAGTTAGCAGTTAGCTGGTGGGCACAGTGGAGTCGTTAGCGGCTAACTAAAGCTAAACTGTTTACTAACACATTTATTATATGAACTTATAACACATATTGCTAGTTTAACCAGTCATGTAGCACCATCATCAATCAGCGTTTTGTCCATTACTTCATTTTATGACCAAATATGTGCCAAAGGAATCAACCATAGCATAGAAAACAACTGCACTTCTCTTCCTTAGTTTTCAGATAAGACGTGTCAGAATAATGAACGTTGTCTGTTAATGCTGCCAAAACTGGGCCAAATATATCGCGTTCTTTATGAAACATCTGTATATTTCCATGGGTGTGATTAAACAAACGTTTTAACATCCATCAGTTCAAAGGTTGTTCATTAATTGTGTTGGTGGTTAAATATCTGAGTTGAAGATACAGTCTTTACTCTTGTAAACTCTGGTTTCTTGACCAGCACAGGCATTCTATTTTTCTACCAGCAGGTGGCATCATTTGCCCGCTGTAACAGCTGACTTTATCTTGCTCGCCGACATGAGGGGTTTAATCATTCTTTTCTGACGTCAGTAAATTTGTTGATTCCATGTTTTCTGCCTCAAGACAATCTGTGACACTGGCGTTGCATTGAATATCTGTCCTCTGTCACCAAACCAACACCATTCACATAATTTTTCTTTCTTTTTGAAGTGCATAAAAGTCAGGCTTCGGGGACATTCTCATGTGTGGACTCCACCAGATCTCGTTGCTTAACACACACAACAGCCTCTGCAGCAGGTGCCGGGCACAATAGACAGTAAACATATATGTAGGGTCCTTTGTGACCCTCCAACAATGAACATCTGGTTACCTTAGCAACACAAGGTCATCATTTGACCTCTCCCATTTCTTATATAATCAAAGCCGGTAAGATGTGTGTCCACTCTGTTGGGGGTGCCTGCTTGCTTTGCAGCCAGCAAGGCATTGTGGGTAAGCAAGCCTCAGAGATGCTGATCAATCACAGGCAAAGGAGCCGTAATGTTAGGTTGCCAGGCAACAGGAAGGGAGAAGCAGCAAAGCGTCTGGAGGGGGCTGCTGGGTGGGGGTAGTCTCAGCTTTTCACCTCCGTCTCCCCCCTCCTGTCTATCCCAGCACCACCTTCTCCTTCTCCCTGTACGTGTCCGCCTGATCTCGCGCTCTCCTGCATAATGTGGAGGAGCAGCTGACACTCAACACTAAGCGACTGTGATGTGTGACCAAGTTGTGTTGAACAACAACTAAATACGCTGAGTATGTTGTTTAAAACGCACCTTTAAAGAACGAATAGTTGCTTTAGCATAGTCTGGCATCATATGCTTTTCACTCATTCAGCCACGTTCCTTCGTTCTCTCCCACCCTCTGAGCACACAAAGGATTTTCAGCCCCAACACAGCACACTTCCTGTTGGCTGGCTTTATAAAAACAGGTTGTCAAGGTTTATTCTTGGACCAAAAATGTTTCGACTCGAGGCCCACCGACTTTTTTTCTTCTAGACCTTTCAGCCACATCTTGCGGCCTCCATCAGAGAATCAAGATTGCCTCGTTGTCATGGAAATGGTTGAGTTTGTGACTCTGGTCACGTGACAATAGATCGTATGTCATTTATGGGATGATGGAGGCCAGGACATGTGGCTGAACGAAACCTGTTAGGTGGACCTTCAGTTAAGTTTCCGACGTCAGGAACAAACGGTGAAGCTCCAGCTGTGTTTATGAGTTCTGGACACGTTTGAGAATCATTAGTACGTGTTAACAGTTAATAAATAGGTATTAGATATTACAGCCATATTATACTGTTATTAATCACTCATCAACTCTTTGTACAGCAGTTACAGATGCTTCACCGCAGTCGAATAACACATGAACACTCTTCACTCTTCAGAATATCCTTATATATCTGTCTATAAAGCGTGTTACAAACCATTAGTAAAGTATCTGTATACTGCTTATACATATAGTGGGTTTGGGTTGAACAATAATTGGCTTTTAGGTAAACAACCATCTTGTAAAAAGCATGCAGCCGTGCGTGGCACCCTCATGAAGGACTTACTGGCCCACTTCACCTTTTGGAATCTCAGCTGTCTACAGTGAATACATTATCCTCTGACTGAAAACATGCAGAGACTCTCACCTCCTTCCACCGTGTCTCCAGCAACACGAGCGCTCACCTCACAATGAATGCATCCTGCATGCAATGTATGCTTCCCAAAATAGGTTTTATTTTGGAAATCTAGATTTTGTGTTTTGATGCCACATCTTTGGTTATAACAAAAAAAAATGTCACTGGTCACATTTTGCAAATTGATACATAGTTAAGTGTAACATGTACTTGAACCACATGAATGATCCTGTTCCACCAAAAGGTTCCTGCCATGTTAAGCAGTCACACTTCAGGTTCAGATCACAGACCAAAGGGCGGGTGTCACTCACAGAAAAACCTTTTCAAACACAGAGCAAAAGAAAAGGCTGGAAAGGAAATGGAGAAAATAAACAAGCATTTACAAAAAATATGTCCTTTATTCTTTTGGCTTTAAAATGATATTACCATATGAGCGGACAGTAGTCACTTCTTGCATGCAGTTCACTAAAACACTACAAGCGCAATGAGAGATGGCTACTGATTGCTTCATGGTTTGTATCTACAGATATGGGGACCATACATGTGTTTCGTCATGTGCTACAGTGCAGAAAGGAAAAAATGACTTCTAGAAAAAATGCAAATCAAATCCGAAGACTGGAAAAATGCACTCGTATCTACAGTAAAAATGTTTTTTATAATCGGCAGAACATAAGCAACCCACACCAGCACACACTCGCTCACACACAGACACGTGCTTACATTCTCCATTTCTTACAAATATACACATAGACGTACGAATACAGACACACAGGTTTCCCTCACACACACACACACACACTTACGACCGTATAGTATGACTGCCACATGTGGTATTACATAGCAGTGGGGATAAAAAGTGCTCTTACATCAAATGTAAGTGTGATGCATACTGTGGGCCCAAATAGCTATATTATTTACAAACCAAACCACTACATTAAAACCACTCGCTTCTCAATTTAAACCAAAAACAACATGAATGTCATACAAACATCGGTGATATTATAACCTTTAAATGTTATCACATTTATTATTGTCATGTTCTACCTTGAGAGCAGTGAGAAAGACTGACATTTTCTTGTTAGTATATATTTCATAACCTAAGATAGTTTCTTTACAAGAGCTCTGGGAAATGTGGGGAGGTGGGATGGAGGGTACGGGGGGGTGGGGTCAACAAATGCATTAGAAGAGACATTCCAATATGACAGCAGATGAATGAGTAGATATGAGTGTCACCCTAAAGGAATAGTTTTGACGCATTGGGAAATCATTTGCTAAAGAAGACTGATGCTATTCTCATATTAGTAGCTAACTGTGGAGCTACAGCTGGGGGTTGATTAGCTTAGCTTAGCTTAGCTTAGCCTGATACTGGGAGCAGTGGGAAACAGATAGCCTGGTTTCACTTCAAAGCTAAAAAGCACACCCTCCAGCACCTTTCAAACTTCAGATGTTTGTCTTTTTTGTTTTAATCCTTCCTCTGAACACAGTTTCTTTTTTATCTGGAACATCAGAAACCTTTGTTGAAGTTTCTTAGGTCCAGTAGCTCTGCCAAACCAGAGCCATGTAGAGAGAACAGACATGAGAGTGGGATCAATCTTAACATCTAATCCTCTAACTCTGCAATAAAGATATTTCCCAACATGTGAAAAATGTGTCTCATCCCTTGCATACATTCAGCTTCTCTGTATTTAGAGACTTGGAGTTTCTATTGAAGTGGGGAGATGGCAGACCAGTGAATACAAGGTATTTATCCACTGCACTTCAGCTGCATGCTTTTTGTGTCAGCTTTGTTTACTGTATGAACCAAGAGCATTCTGGGAGTGACCCTGCATTGTTCCAGTCTCCAGCATTGACTGTGTCTGCCCTTGGTGGTTTTACAACAGTGAAAGCAGTGAACACATTCTCACAATAATGACACAAAAAGTAGAAAACATTCTTTCTCATTAAAAAAGAAACCTTGTTACCAAAAAAATTAACAAAAGAAAATGCAGAGTACTTGTTAAGTGATACAGCGATTGTTAAATTCAAGACACTGGATTTATAGTAGTAGCAGCAGCACTAGCTACAGACAACTTAACAGTACACTCAAGTGTGTCAGATAGTAACAACAACCAATAGGAAAATCACAAGCGTTTTGCAGAGAGGCTTTTCTGTGTTCCAGTCGATCTCTGGCAGTGTCTGCTGGATCATTAGTTTCTGTGTCTCCTTCGAGAAGACCCCATGTATTCATGTGACATAACTTTAGGCCTACCTGGCATAGCATTCCTCATCTCTTAACAATCAGCACACACACGTACATCTATCTACCCCCTTTAGAAGCTGTAAACAAATTTCCCTCATGTCTCTGATGCATTTTTAGTTTTTGTTCCTTTTTGAAAAAGTCTATTTCTTTCGGTCTTTCAAGTCTTTCCCCTTGTTTTCTTTTTCTCTATTTTCTTGCTCGTATTTGTCCTTGTCCGATTTTGTGACACTGTTGTAGGAGGGCGGAGAGGCCGTGGAGGGGGTCATGTCCGTTTTGTCCGACGTGGAGTTCTCGTTGAACTTGCTGATGACCATCACGTCCTTGTCGGGGTCGCGGATGCCCTCCTTCAGTTGCTCCTTGTAGAGGGCGGAGGCCTTCTTCATGGCCAGGCAGATCATGTAGCGGCGGAAGGCTCTCTGTATGATTACGGCCGACATGTCCTCCTGTTTGCGGCGGAGGGTGGTGGTGATGGGCTCGTAAGACACCTTAGAGGGGTTAGAGGCCATGAAGCGCTCCTCCATCTGCCCGCGTAACACATCCATCTCGCCACCCTCACCCAACACTCGCTTGGTGAAGGCGAACAGGATGTCCAGGCAGTGGATGCGCTCGCCACTCACCATTGGCAGGTCCATGGAGATGAGCTGGATCATATTAGGCTTGGGCATGCGCAGCGGTGGATCTAAAGCATCTGCAAAGTCAGAGAGCTTGCTGTACTCCATGAACTGAGTGGCGTCAGGATCAAAGCGCTCCCACACTTCGTAGAACATCTCAAAGTCATCCTCGCTCAGCGGCTCGGCGCTCTCCTCTGTGGCCACGCTGAAGTTCTCCAGGATGACGGCGATGTACATGTTGACCACGATGAGGAAGCAGATGATGATGTAGCTGACGAAGAAGAAGATGCCCACTGAAGGGTTGCCGCAGTTGCCTTTGTAATAGTTGCCAGGGTGCTCCATCTGGCTGTCACAGTCCGGCTCCCTCTTGTTCAGTATAGGCGCCAGCAGGCCGTCCCACCCGGCTGAGGTGGTAATCTGAAACAAACAGATCATACTGTTCCCGAAGGTCTCGAAATTGAACATGTCATCGATTCCTGCCTCTCGCTTGACGTAGGCAAAGTTGGACATGCCAAAGATGGCGTAGATGAACATGACCAGGAAGAGGAGGAGGCCGATGTTGAACAGGGCCGGGAGCGACATCATCAAGGCAAAGAGAAGCGTCCGGATGCCTTTGGCACCTTTGATAAGGCGGAGGATGCGGCCTATCCTGGCCAGACGGATCACTCGGAACAGCGTTGGGGACACAAAGTACTTCTCGATAACTTCGGATAAAAACATACCTGCAACAGCAAAAAAACATCGCATTCAGCACACGATTTGACTCACAACCTACTGGAACGCTGAGGCACCTTAAACTTCTTCTTACCTACGATGGACAGGATCACCACCACAAAGTCAAATATATTCCAACCAATGGTGAAGTAATAGTGACGCAGAGAGATCATCTTAAGCACACACTCGCCGGTGAAGAGCACGATGAAGACCAGGTTGATCCTGTAGAGGATCTTGTCCATCTCCTTCGTCTGGTCGTCTGTCTCCACCATCATGGTCACCATGTTAAGGCAGATGAGGATCATGATCACGATGTCGAAGGCCTGCTTTGTGATGCAGTCAAACACGCAGCCTTGAAATGTGTTCTGAGGGCAGCGGAGGACGAGGAACACGAGAGCGTTAGTCATTTTACACCTCTACTTGTAATCCATTAGTAAAATGGACACAGGCTGAACACTTACTGTTGGTCGGGGGATAGGTTTTTGTGGTTTTTTGGAACCCAGCTTCTTCATGGCATTGTAGTATTTCTTCTGTTCTTCTGTCATGAAGATGTCCTGACCTCCAAAGTAAAGAGAGCACAACCACACCTGGTTATAACCACGTATTTTGAACTTTACCTTGAACTATATTTATTTTTAGAAAGCTGTGTGGACAACACAGCAACCATATATTTCAGATTGGATGAATGCCTTTGAAGTACATAACGTCTTACACATATCCTGGTTTCTACTTGTTAATCATTTAGTATTACTATGATTTAAGTATTGTCAGAGTCAGCAGGAAGAGTGCTAGGTTAAAAAAAAAAGGAAATCTGTTGAGCAAAAATCCACTGGTTTTAGCATCTCAAATGTGAATATCTGGCTTATATGATGGTAAACTAATTCTCTTTTGCTTTTGAGCAAAAACAAGACACAATATGTTTCGTTGGGTTGTAGGAAATCATGAGGGACATTTTTCAAGATATTCTGACATTTTATAACAAACATTTCATTGATTAATTGAGAAAATAAATGTCAGATGAATTCCCTGCACATAACCACATGTTCAATATAACTTACAGAGAAGGAATAGGTCCTTGCATGCCCAATTTACCATTAGCAATCAATAAAGACTAAAGAGGTTTTGGGGATTTTGCTGTTTTTGAGGATGACATGAGTTACATGAGTCCACTAGTTACAGCATTCTGTGAATGATTCCTGTTTTTTAAGATTGTCTAAGGGAAATATTTTGAGTTGGCTTTTTGAAGAGATTTCGTATTTTGTGAAAATGTGTGTATCCCTGTAGCCCTTCTGCCATGTAAATTAAAACTTTGAATTTATAATTTTCTTTGCATTTGTGGAACTTTATATTATAAATTTGTTAAGTGACCATTTTGGTTATTGTTGCTGCCTAGTTTCTTGCAAGTCCACACAGGCACCAAAACCAATCAAACAATCGGCTTGTGAGAGGAAACAGGTGCGCTTCTCCTGCACTCAAGTTCAGCTGGTGCTCTGCCCCAAAACAGCAAAAGCATCTCCACAAATCTGGCATGGAGCCTCTGTGAGAACAGCAGTAAGCTTTCTTTTTAAAGAACGCATCATGTGATCACCATTTAACAGAAAACTGTTACACCTGCTGGAAGCTCCTCTACATAGATTGTAACGTCTTGTTAATTTTTTCTTTCTAAATTGATCAATCTGGGCATTTCCTTTATGGTATCAATGTAGAAGATGTGGAGGTGTCCTTTTGTGTGTTTTTTCTTCCTTATTACCTGTTGTCATTTTATTTTTATGTCACTTTCTTGGGGTGGGGGTGGAGGACCTTCCTGCTGGTGTACAGGTGTAAATGATTTCTGTTAAATAGTCATCACATGATGTCAAATGAGAGCTGGCTCACAAACATTTCTTTTTGTATTTGATGCGAGGTTAAATATATTGAGGTTTATATCTAGTGCAGGCTTTCTGCATCAAGGTTAAACCAAATTAAACAGCATGACAAATGTTAAAAAAAGAACGCTTTTCTTAATTATTTCCACACTTCAGCCGACACAGTTACTATGCCCTCATTAATGAAGGAAATGAATCCCCCTCCTGATGTCAAACGTGGGGCCCACGTCACAGCCTCGGTGCTGCTCACGGAGTGTATGATGCATGTCTGGAGGGACGACTGGTGTCAACACTGAACCATCTGTGTGACGCTGTAGCTGTGGGGCTGCTGAACCACACCGACTGATACAGTGTCTCAGTCAGTCAAGTCAGACCTGCCAGCACAGAGCAGACACAGAGAAACCCCCCCTCCCCCTCTCTTGGGTGTTGCCAAATCCTACTTGTTAGCGATTGGTTGAATGGAGGGCACATCTCCAGACTACATTCACTGTGACACTGCGTGTGTGTGTGTGTGTAGGAAGGATGGTCCTCGGTGTTTCATGCACCCTCAGGTCTGCACCGTGCTACAGGCCACCGTAATTCTGTAGCTCATTTCTTTTCTTTAACACGCCGTGCTTTGGCTGATCCTGTGCTTCCACCCAGGCCGTGCATGTAGTTGGCACAGTGCCGCTGCAGCCACGCAGCGCACAACCAGAGCTGTGAGTGTCAACATTAATAACAGCTGGCAGGGTGGACCGACAACCTGGGATTGCCTGGGATTTCATCTTTACTTTGAAATATTATTGCATTTCAGCCAAAAACAAATAACTGGCTACAATAGTTGTCTTGAGTCATGACAGTGGTAAATAGTACAATTCCATAGTACATACTAACTGTATACAGTATACTACATACTGATCTTAATAGTGTACTGTTTTTATCTCTATACTGAAGTTACACAACATGTATGCTATCAGATGTCAATAAATCTGACACCTTATATGCCCAATCAGACTTAGAGACATATAATAATAGTTACATTTTTTCCCCTTTAAGACTGAACCGCACCATCCCTGTGTGTCATTCTCCATCTCTCTCTCTCCCATCCGTTCCTGTCATCTCTCTAATGTACCCTATCTAATAAAGACATTAAAGGGCCCCCTGTGGAGTTTTATTTACACTCAGCGTTACTCACCATGACGCTGTGTGTTCCTTGAGGTTTAACAAACACTTCCTTCCTCATAAAACAAAGACAAGAGTTCTAAAATGTTTAAAATCTGCATTGTTTACGTCAGTGTTTACTAGCCAGCAGTCTTCTTCACTGCCCTTCAGCGTGTTTTTAAAAGGTATTGTCACTGTGTTGAGAATATTTCCTCTTGTCCACAGCACTGTATACTCAGAACCTGTTTAGAATGAATATGTAGTATGGATTTGAGAATCTTGCTGGCTCTGGCTGTCTATGATCTACTCTAATCGGATAGAGACTGTTGCTAAATGCAACTTATCTTCTTCTTCTGCTGGTTGAAGTTGTCGATGATGACACCGATGAACAGGTTGAGGGTGAAGAAGGAGCCGAAGATGATGAAGATGACAAAGTAGAGGTACATGTACAAGTTCACTTCATATTTCGGCTGGTCTTCTAACTAGAACAAGCAAGAAAAAACAAATTCAAAACTTTTGCATGTCAATACTTAGATACAGAAACTAGTAAAAGCTCAGTCTTTTTCACTTTGTGAAAGCAAAAGTACAAACCCACTGTTAAACACAAACACACTCACATTTCGAGAGTCCACGGCTGCGTACATGATGTCCATCCAGCCCTTGAATGTTGCCTAAGAGCAGATGAGAGAAGTCAGTAGTTTCAGTCTGGATGGACAACCGTCAAGCTAAGAAACTATCTAAGAAACAGTTTTTGCTACCATTTCACAGACGTAATGATTAATCAAGATAATAAGCAGTAGCTTAATTGTTTAAAGAAAAGAATCTGTTGGTTGCAGTCAAATGTCTTTTTGGTTTGGCAAAACTAGAAGCCAGAGTTTTGTCCTAAATATTTTAGAACAGATATTCATACTTTGACATTTTCCCTTTTATCTTCCTAATGCCACTTGTGTCAAACAAGACTAAACTCACCACTTGCAACAGAGCCAGATAGCCGGCCCCGACATTGTCAAAGTTGATTTTGACGTTCTTCCAGCGGGCACTGTCGTTGACCAAATTCAAGCAGTCGCTCTTGTTGTTGACGACCTCTATGGGAAAGATCTCGTCCGTGGTGGTGTTGATGCAGTGATAGTACTTCCCCGCGAACAGGTTGACGCCCATGATGCTGAAGATGAGCCAGAAGATGAGGCAGACCAACAGCACGTTCATGATAGAGGGGATGGCCCCCAGCAGCGCGTTCACTACGACCTGGAGAGGTTCAAGCACACAGACAAACTCAGCACTCTCCTGTCGGTCAAAAGGAGGTCTCTGCTTACCAAAATATAGAGGCTGTTTCATTTTAGATAAGTGACAATTACAATTATCTGATCACTTAACTGTTAAAGAAGACATGTAGACACCTGATTTGATGCTACGGTTTTCAGAACAAGAGCCAAGACTGATTTAAAACTTCATAGTGTTCCTATATTATTTAAAGCTGCATTTAATAAGTAATGTCTGCATACATATCTACCAAAAGCATTTAACATCATGACAGTTTGAAAGAAGAAGGTGGACAGGTGAAAATGTTAACTTTTCATAGGTAAAAAAGCAAAACAGAAAGAAACCTTAGAGAAGCGGGATGAAGTCACAACATTTTGTTTGACTGTAAATGAAAAAAGACACACAACAAAGAAAAAAATTACAGGTCAAAGGCACCACACAAGCAACATCAGAAATCCAGTGACACAATGTGAAGAAAGTCATGCAGATAGAAGAAGTATAATGTTGAACTGCAAGGAAAAGATAACTAGTTGTAATAGGCATGCAGTCTTACAGTCAGGCTGCCTAACGAGCTAAAACCATTTCACATCAAACCCAGAAGAATGTGACATTCTAAAAATGGAAATATAAATTATACTATAACATTTTCAGCACCACTAATCAGAGGACAAGCAGACGCTGAGAAAGTGTCTCTACAGCTTTACAGAGACACAAGATCTAAGAGCTAACTGAAAGCAGCTGGAACAATTAGTGAGACACAAGTTTTATTTTTACAATAATAGTTTGACATTTTGGAATGTATTTTCTTTATTGCAAAGAGTTAGATGAGAAGATTGATACCACTCTCATGCCTGTATGTTAAACATGATTCTACAGCCAGGACACAGTTAGCTTAGCATAGAATAAGACTGTAAGCATGGGGGAAAATGCTAGCGTGGCTCTGTCAAAAGATTCAAAACAATCTACCTAGTAACGCCTCTACAGCTCACTAATTAACATGGTTTATCTTGTTTATACAGCGCAGGCCAGCCGGTTCCCCCTGCTCCCAGAGTTTAGGCTAAGCTAAGCTAACCACTTCATGGATCTCGCTTCATACTTTATTTAGCGTGCAGACATGAGAGTGGTATAGCTTCTCATCTAACTCTAGGAAAGAAAGCAAATAAGTGTAAGTATAAACTATTTTATTTTAACATTTTAAACATTTAAGGATTTTTAAAGCATGTAGAAACAGTTATTGGTTCAGAATAAAACTAATTAAGAAATTACACAATTAGCCTTTCAGCTTGCCCACAAACAATCATCATTTTCAAGTTGGTTTTGTGTCGCTGTTACTCCCAGATGTCCTCACCCTCATGCCCTCAAACCGAGACAGGGCCCTCAGGGGCCGGAGGGCTCGCAGTGTCCTCAGAGATTTGATGGCGGAGAGCTCAGAGTAGCCCAGAGCATTGGCTACAAGACTGACCAGGGAAACCTGAGAGGACATAATGACAGAGACAAGAAGGTTGAAAGGTGAGAAATGAAAAAGGTGTTGAGTGTTTCAACAAGATGGTTAATTAGACATTAACGATTAGTCTGCACATAATTAAAGAGATTAAAGAATTACATGTTTAAAATGAAAAACAGCAATGTCCTCAAAAACTGAATTTCAGATAAAGAGACATGACAACAATGAATAACTTAAGTCACAAGTGTTTCCCCTCGCTTCCAGTCTTCACGCTTCGCTAAACTACCTGGCTCCATCTCACTCAATCTTCTCATTTAAGACTCAGGAAGAAAGAAAGAATTTCCTAAAATCTTAGGCAAACTAAAACCTAAAAATGCCAGATTGGAAGCGTTCTTTTAGAATTGTGTAAGGACTGAATATACATACGTCTACAATGAGGAAGTCAAGCCAGCACCAGGCGTTGGTGAAGTACTTGACAAAGCCGTACGCCACCCACTTCAACAGCATTTCCAGGATGAAGATGTAAGTGAAGACCTTGTCTGCGTACTCTAGAACTGTCTTGATGGTCCTCCGCTGCTCGATGTAAATGTCCTCAAACGCCTGCACAGAATGGAATCAATAAGACTGCTCCACCAAAATACTATTCATAATGCAAGAAATGTTTATCCAAAAACGTGTTCAAATCATTCTAGATCTTGGGTCACAAAGGGAGGCAAAGACACACTTACCAGTGCTCCACTGCTGAGCAGGATCATGAATATGATGAAGGATTCAAACCAGTTGTGCTCCACTATGATAAAGCAGGTTTTCCTGAGGGTCCACCAGCTCTTATACTTGCCATCCTCCTCATTGATCTGACAGCACTGGAACCTGCCAATGCAGCCTGCAGGCATAGGAGGATATGTAGGGGGAGGGGCATAAGAAATGGCCACAGGAATGAATATGGGGTCCATTTTAACTTTAGGTGATGATTTAAGCAAAACAACCCCCTCTATCTTAGCTCCCTCAATCACGTTCCCAACTTCCACTACCAGTCTGTGCCATTAAACCATTACAGAAGAAGGAGGCGTAAAGAGATGACATAATTAAAGAGTGCCTGTCAAACTATGGAAAATCCATTTGGCATTTCATGATTTAATGAAGGTCACAGTCTCATGGCTCCACACAGATCTGATGTTTTTGTCTGATTGTTCGGCTTCATTTAAATCACATTTTATTATTGTAGTTTGTTTCTACTGCTTCTTCTTTTTGTCAAAATCCAGAATACTCGACATTCCCCCTTTACCAACACACAGGTTTTTATGTGCACATGAAACAGGTTGGATAAAAACACACTTGGGGACACACCTCATGCCGTGACATTTCATTCACATTTATTATTTTGGTGCACTGGTCCTGACTTTCATATTCCTCGTTACTTGTAACAAGTATCTTGTAATCTAACCCTTACAATATTAAATGGTTTAACTGATAAGATGCAATACAAAGTGGTACAAAACATCCGAATAAAGAACAAAGAAACTTTAGAGATTCAAACAACAGCTTCATGCTACACCACCCATCTCTGATCCTCAAGAATCATCTTCCACACTCAGGAAAGACTGAAGAAGTATTTGAAGATTCCGAATTCTGCTGGAGGTGTGTCAGACTAAATGTCAGGTTATATTACAAACCAAGACAATCCCACAGACTACTTTTCTTTCTGTCCTGCTGAGCATTTGTATTCACTGTCACTCAGCGGTGACTATAACACACTGGTGCTAAGCACAAGCAGTTAATGCGATTTACTCTACGTCTTGAAAAGTGCTGTGGAAGCATTTCATCCCCCACCTTTCTCGCTATGTCCCAGTTTCCCATTACCTATCTTGCACCCTGCCTATCACCCTCACATCCCTCTCACCCTCTGTGAAGCAGGCCTCTGGGTCCAGTGACTCCTCCGGCTCCAGCTCCACTGAATCTACCCCATCTCCTGGGGGGCGAATATCGACTGTGCTCCCCTCCGATGAGCTCAGACGCTTGGGCTCTACATCGAGCTTCTGCGTGGACGAGGAACAAGATAAGAGTACTAAGTTACACGGCAGTGCCTGAAACGACAGAGGTTCAGTGGTTACAGGAGCCAACCTTCTGAGCTGGGTATCATTACAATTCTCCATTCACATGTACTCCAGCGCCACAACTGTATGCCTTAGTGTGGAGACTAGGCACTGTAATAGCTCACAGAGTTGGGCTCGTTAAAGTCATCGTCATTGTGTTATCATCATCACATGCAGCATCGATCAAATGTACCTACAGGCTTTGATATTAGTTTTATCTGATGGCTCAAATCAGATTATGTGGCAACACATGGCACGGGGGGGTTGGCGTTACGGAAATGCACTGTGGGTACGTTTGATGTGACCTCAGTTTGAGGAAGAGTGCATGCAATATTCCAGTGCATTATCAATCCAAGCCTGAAATAGTACCAAGCAGAACGTGTGCTTAAGTATTTTCATGTCCACTGAAAAATGACCCCAAATCAAGTCTATAATTTATCCCATTTGCTTAATTGCTTCTATGAATCATCATATCTCCACCCTCAAAGCTAGAACCCACCCACAGAAGGACGGCTGAACGTTTTCCTCAGTGACATGAAAACACGTTATTTCCATTCCTTGAAAGCAGTGTACAAGCTTCTTCTGTTTGTGTTGAAGTAGACGGATATCCACATTAGCTTACCAGCAAAAACCAGTACTGTGCACTGTTTATAAGACAGCATGTGGTCTGGCGGGTTTTTTTTTTTTATTTGTAAAACATGTTGAATTAGCACCCATGCCTACCCAGAAAACATACAGGACCAAGTGTGGTACTCCTTCTTCTCAGCATTATGCAAAACACATGTATGGACAAGTGTTGCTGCTGTTGTCAAGTTCTTTTTACTTCCTTGCTAACTTTTAATTTTGAACCATGGCAACACTCCTCTGAAACCCTAAAATGCAGCGATCTTTACAACATCATCTGCATAGAGTGAGACCTTTTTGTGTTGTGTGGCTTCCTGTCTGTTTTTCTTTGGGCAAACATGGTATCATGTGGCCTCGTGTCTAATCTGTCTGGCGTGTGAAGTGGAGGAACATGTCATCCTAGACAGTGCAGCAGCTCTGATTGCCGTGGGACCCAGCTAATACGGCATGGGAATGATGGAAGCATGCTGCTCACAAGTGCATCGTATTCTGGAGGGGTGTGTCCCTCTGGTTACTCTTTCTCTCCTTCAGCAAGAGACCTATTTTACCTCTTCTGGATGTGGATTTTTGAGGCTTTAACTCTTAACCTAACATGCTTTTATTTGGCAGATTTTTCGTTGGCAAGTTCAACTGTATCTGTAAAAGCTGGGTGAGGAGATAGTTGCAGTGGAACGAAAGTGGATAACACAGGCGTAGAAGCACGTAGAACATTGGTGATTAATCCACAATACTCGTGTGCATGTATCATATGTGGCAGGATTCACTGTATTTTGGGATGGAGTTTCTTCCATTTTATATTTGAGGAGGATAGAAGTGAATAAATGACCTTCATTTAGCAACTCATACGTACGTCTGATTCAATAGAAACTGCCATGTGTTATCTGTTTTGCCACTCTGCAAAAATCAGCATTGATTCGTTTGTTTCAAAATGATCTCCTTGGAAAGAATTCTGTAAAGAATCTTTCATCATTCCACTATTATTAGAGTATCACAGAAAACATGTACAAGTATTTCATGTGTGTATGCATGGATTATGAACCAGACAAATGAATTTAGTTTTTTGAACTGGAGCAAAATTCATTCCTCCATTCCATCTCTCTTTTTATCTCCTCATTCTCATCCACCTCCTCTCTTCCTTCATTCTCAAGCAGGGAGTGTTGGATGCCAATCAAGTCCAGAAACCAAGTCAAAACCAAGCAATGAAATCAAAAGCAAAGATCATGTTAGATGAGTTTGTCTATCAATGGAAAACGGTGGTGTTGCTCATTCTTAATGGTTTGTAACTGCAATACAGCCTGATGCTTGGAGATTAATATGAAAGGGGGGGGAGGGGGTACAGGGAAAACTTAAAGATTACAGCATTGAGTGTGCTGCTGTATGGGGTAGGGGTGGGGGTATAAAGCAAAGGGGGTGAGGGACGGAGGGCAGACCAGGCAAAGAACAAAAATGGGCAATCCATTGAAAGTATGAGAAAAAATATGTTTTTTGTCTGTAAATGGCATAGGCAGTCCTCATGGTTAGTGCTATGGTACAATAAAGTGGTCTTACAATTCTCCTCTCACTGAAAACCTTGAGAGCGTCTGTGACACAGCTGCAATAACAAACGGGGGTTAAACAAAGTAAGTCAAACACACCAAAAGCCAGCATACAACCTCAAGTCTTTCACTGGTCGGCCGCAAGGCACAGGGGGAACATGTTAGCCACAGTGAACAACAATTTACATTTCCCTCAAAGCATTTTCCTTAATAGATGCAATGCAAAACAGTGGGGTGCTGTTTATATACTGGCAATGACAGTTGACACTTATCTCACACAACAGACACACAAAATGTTCATATTGTAACTTTAAAAGAATAAATTCACATTTTCTATTTCTAATTTGAACACTCAATGAC
The DNA here is from genome assembly GCA_036023655.1 of Nannoperca australis. NCBI lineage: Eukaryota > Metazoa > Chordata > Actinopteri > Centrarchiformes > Percichthyidae > Nannoperca > Nannoperca australis. The sequence goes on from JAVQJD010048904.1 coordinate 19,989, forward strand.
ACAGTCGGCAAGAAATGGACAAATGCATTTTATCAGTTATCACACTTCACCAATTCCTGGCTGTTAAGATCAGCAGGCACGGGAGAGAGCATTGCCTCATCCATATATGGAGTATGTGGTGCCATGGCTAGAAATAGTCTACTGAGTTTGTTTTGAATCACAGGGAATTGGCACCACACCCACAGTGGCAGGTTGATATCACCAGGGAGCACACTCCCAGTGCTCGGCCAGCCTGGCAACGCTGAGCAGCAAACGTGGCATTTGCTCGATAACAATAGGCAAGAAATAAAAGAAACAAACAAAAGTAAGATGTCGATGCAAATGATGCACCAGTGGTGAAGTATTTGGTTCTGTTTAAATCGTGAAATGTTTGATTTAGATATTGACGTACACTGATTCGATCTATTTTGGTACACAATTACTCAGCAACAAATGGAGCAGGCTGCGATCACCTCTTAAAATGTTAACAGAACTCTTTGCTGCTTCATTAACCTCCACATGCACACGTATACGTTGCTTCCCCTGAAGCATGGAGCGATGAATTAAGCGTCTCTTTCGCTGGTGTATATAATAGTGAACTGCAAGTGTTGGCAATTCAACCATGTAACACGGTACACACACACACACTGCCCCGCACACTCTAATGATGAGTGCATTTAGAAGTGAACCTGCTACAGAGGTCAAAGGCAGATTTGAGTCATTCTTTGTCATGGCTCTTTTTTCTGCTGCTGAGGGCTTTAGAACTGAGTAGAGGCTTCAGAAGATTCCCTCAGCAGCAGCATGATGAATGTACAAATGAGTCAGCAGGTGTGTTATTTTCAAACTGCTCGACTGTTTTGAAAAGGCCATCTCTATGCAAATCTTGACATATTCATACATCAACTGACATGCGTTGGGTGTTAACTGTTACACATATAAAAGAGATAATCAAATACAAAAGCTGTGTGACTTAAGATATTTCCTACAAACTGACAGAGACGTCAGTCACCTAATTAAAGTCTTTCATCTTACCTCTTTGCTTCCCTCCACGTCTGACGAGTCACTGCTGAAATCTTCTGTGTTTAAGTTCTCAAAGTCCGACTCGCCCACAGCGATGGGCACCGTGACTGTCAGGCTGGGGTTATGAATAAATGACATGTAGTCGCATTCCTCCATTGGGTACTTCCCTGTCGTGTCCCCACCAACCCCGACCCCGACCACCAGCCCTCCTCCCGGCCGTCCATTGCCCTCCGTCATGTACACTCCGATGGGGTCTTTGGTGATCTCCACCGAAGTGTGGTTGGAGATGCAGTTGCCCTTGCCATTGCTGTGCAGTTCATCCAAGGGTTTGCTCTCCTCAGCTAGACCGGAGCCCTTGCCGCCCCCGCCAAAGCAGAGGCTCTGGAGGAAGTGCCGCACAAAGGCGAAGCCCCGCTGGATCCGGCCCACGGCGATCTGCAGGTTGTTCATCTCACTGTCGTCGTCAGTTGCCGCCAGGTTGTCAGCGCTGAATGAGCTCAGAAGGAGAGCCAGGAACAGGTTTAGAACCTGGGAAGGAGTGACATTAGGCACAGAAAGATTAATTCCATTTAACATTGTTAATTGTAAAGAGTGTCTGTGTCTTAAGGATATTAATATTAAAATCGAATCCTATCGAAATGAAAGCAAACGATTGTCTCAATATTAACAGTATTATGCAGATTATAGAACGGAAATCCAAATGAAGAACCCCATACCACCAGGTTTCCAATGACCATGACCATCATGAAGACGATCAGGCACATGGTCTGTCCAGCCACCTCCATGCAGTCCCACATGGTCTCTATCCATTCTCCGCACAACACCCGGAACACGATGAGAAAGGAGTGGAAGAAGTCGTGCATGTGCCAGCGGGGCAGCTGACAGTCATCCGAAATCTTACACACACACTCCTTGTAGCTCTTGCCAAACAGCTGCATGCCCACCACGGCGAAGATGAAGACGATGATGGCCAGCACCAGAGTCAGGTTCCCCAGAGCGCCCACTGAGTTACCGATGATCTTGATCAGCATGTTCAAAGTGGGCCATGACTTGGCCAGCTTGAAGACCCTCAGCTGTTTTAAAAGAAAATGAAAAGCAGTGGGATTTTCTTGATTATTCTTTAGATGATTAACATTTAATATATGAATAAATGTATACCTATTTGTAATACTGGAATATATTTGGATATAATTTATGTAAAGCAGTTTTAAAACAGGAGGGGACGGGGATGCTACACCACTGAAGCACATTTCCCAAAATGTCAAACTAGTGCTTTAAAAGCAGACCAAATTTTCATTATACTTTAGTATTGTTTGTCAGCTTGTCAAATAACTTAGAGTCTGTGTGAGTATTCGTTCAATCTCAATGTGCAATGTGTAATCTCAACAGCACAGCAATAGTCATGGAAAGCTAATCAGCTGAACAGAAAAAAACACATTGTGCCCCAAAGGCCACAACACTCTCAGTGGGGCCTGTAATGTACTGTACAAAAGCTCTCATTACATCATTACCTTATTAATAACACAAATGTTATTGCGAGAGCCTGTGTGGCCTGACCCCAGAAGTTCAGGTGCAACTTAACTTTTCCCATCTACAGAGCAAATAAATGACACAATTCAGCTTTTCTAATAAGATATAACTCCATGCGCTCTCACCAATCTGAAGGACCTGAGCACAGACAGGCCTTCTACGTTGGCCAAGCCGAGCTCCATCAGACTCAGACTAACGATGATGCCGTCAAAGATGTTCCAGCCCTCCTGGAAGTAGTAGTAGGGATCCAGGGCGATGATCTTGAAGCACATCTCTGCTGTGAAGATGCCTGTGAACACCTAATGAAAGAGGAGGCAACATGACAAGAGTTTTACATGTATGTTTTTTCTGGTTTTGTTCAGTCAGAGTTTGTAAGCATATCACACAACACTTGCCAGGTTTCCAACAGAGAGGACGTTGTCAAATTCTTTAGTCATGGGGTAATGCTCCATGGCCATGAAAAGAGTGTTGAGGACGATGCAAATTGTGATGGCAAGATCCACAAATGGGTCCATGACCACCGTGCTGACCACCTCCTTGATTTTCAGCCATGCAGGGCAACAATCCCAAATCAGAGCGGTGTTGGCGAATCTATACCAGCAGGGGGGGCATTTCTGTCTTGACTCTTCAAGCTCTGGAAAAGGAGAAATAATTTCATTATAATAAAATGCGGTTCAAATTTTTTTTTTTTCTGTAATATGATTCCTTTATCCTGTGTGCCACTTAATGCTGCTAGTTTTCTTCAAAATTTGTAAGAAGACAAAATAAAATGAGACGAGAACGACTGTGTTCAAACATGGCCTGATCCCTACCTTCCATGGTGTTGGTGAGAATACTGGCCACACTCATGGCTCTCTGCCTGCCCCCTGGTTCATCTAAATAATCCATGGATGGCTGGTGAAAACCTGACCGGCGTTTCTTAAGATCAGTATCTGTAGTTGTCCCCTATAAATCAAAAAAGAATGCAGAATGGGAGATATGTATAAAATGTGAGTCACGCCGGTTATCTCTGTTGAGCTCATGAGAACAAACATTGCAAGTACTTTATCATTTTATAATTCATTAAAATCATTTTTGGCTCAGTCAGTTGTGCACTTATTTGCATGATTAGACCTGCTCTGGCGTCTGTGTGAGCGTGTACAGAGTGAATTTGATTGACATGCGTCTGATCCTCTAATTAGTGTTGTTGCATCTTTAAGGGTGGGAGAGGTTCGACCTTTATCATTCTAACTGGTTTATTAAGTTTGGTGGCTTCACGTGATTCCAGCAAAACTCCACCCAACTTCAACCTGAGAAGAAGTCTAGTAGGCCAGAATCAGTGAAAATACCAGTAAGGGTGTGATGGGATGGAAAAGTATATTCCATCATTATCCTTTGACGATCCAACATTACCTACAACAATGGATTTCACCTGGGAAAATTAAGATTTCCTGTTAACATTTAATGGTGGACTACACACCCAAATAACTCATATCATTCATTAATCAACAGCATAAGAACGAGGGGGTGCGAACAAAAGGAACTACATGAAACAAACAGTTTCACCTCAGGCAGTAGGAGACCTACAGGGGAGGTTGTTACAGAAGTTCCACCGACCAGCGACACCACACCATTGCAGTCTACTGCGCAGTGCATCTTGCCGTTGGCGGGCAGAATGATCCGTGGCGCCCCGAGGCTGGTCTGGCTGACGGCGCTGCAGCGGCGCTCGAGGCGGCGCGGCAAGAACAGGGAGCCCCGGCGGCTGTCGCTCTCCTCGAACGTGCTGTGCTCGTCATCAGCAAAGTCATTCTCAGAGCCCATGTCGCGCGCCCGGCCGCGGAAGCTGAAAAGGCTGGCACGGCTGTTCCTTCGAGGTGAGAAGAGGGATCCACGGATACTGAGGAGAGACTGAGAGAGAGAGAGAGAGAGAGAAAGAGAGAGAGAAAGGGAAAATGGGGTTAGAGGGTGCAGGGTGGTAGAGCCTGGAATACTTGGGGAAGACTGGGAGGATCGAGGAGAGACACCAGAATCCCACATGTGGTGCTGGGTGGTCCTGTGAAATGAGGGAAGAAGAAATGAGATAGAAACAGAGGAAAGAATGGGGTGATGGAGTGGCCAATGTTGTTATATTTGTATAATACTGTAATATTTATAGCTTTAATTATCCTACTGGCATGATGTGACATGTCTTAAGACCAAGATATTTGTCTAACTTGAGCTCCCCAAACGTTCCACTTATCAGGTACCAATCATCTGATCTGTCAGGGGAATATTTACCTGGTTGGGTGAGGAGCATCTCTTCTCATAAGACAGTCTGTTGGCATCAATAGAGAAACGGAAGCTGGATCTCTTGATGCTGTCCTCGGACTCAGACTTGTGGAACTTGTTGCGGGCCCCCCTCTCCTCCTCCTCCTCCCTCTGCTTCCTCTTCTTCCGCCTGTTGCGTCGCTCCTTGGCACTTTTCGAACTCAGCTTAGACATCCCTGAGGAGGACTCGGAGGTGGGGCCCCCTCTCCCGCTGTACTCTCCGCTCTCCGTGGCTGCTGCCGCGGCAACCTGCCAGCCAATCAGAGCACAAACACAGTTGTCATGGCGACCCAGTGCCTGTCTCAAAGGCTCTCGCAGACTGGAGCGGAGGAGAGCCTGGCAGCTGAGAGCAGCAACAGCAGCATGAAGAGCCAAATAAGCCTCAGACGCCTTCTAAAAATGGACGCCTGAATGTTTCCATGCGAACCAAAACATTTCTGTATTCTTGCATTTCTCGTCGAGTAAGGGAATAATTGTGCGGATGCTGGGTTATGTAATAGCCAATTGTTTGACAAAACAAGTAAGGAGATTCTACTCTTTGAAGCCAAGCAACATTGATCAAATCATGCATACAACATCAGAGGCACAGCATGTCTTGCATGTTCCCTTAAGGAATCTATTTAGTACCACGTGCAGGGACTGCTTTTGGGAAGCTAAGCTGGGGGAAGGGAATGGGTCAAATTTGGTGTTTTATAGTTCCTCTTTTTCATCTTTTATCTTCATTCTAATTCAGAGAAATGCCCCTGCGTCCCGCAAAACGTACAGTAGCATAGTATGAGGTTTCAAGAGTCTGATTTTGGCAACTGCAGCACAACTAAAAACAACAGTGTGAATGTGCACGAGACTGATAAGACTGTGCTGAGCCTTGAAGAACAGCCATTGAAGCTGTCAGAGGTGGAAACAATATAGAAGACAATAACCTTCCACACATGAGGATGAGATAAGAAGGACACCGTTGGGCATTGTACAACATGACATGCAGAAAGTAAAAAGGAAACATAGCATTTGAATGATCTTACACTATTATACATACTGTATTTCTGGTTCCCAGCCTTTGGTGGGTCACAAACATCCCTATCAGATAAGTCCAAGTCAACCCCACCTGTTATGTTCCAAATGTGTTCTTTTCCATTGGTTTTAAAAATGATTTTTAGTAACACTGCATATAAGTAAATACTGTTCTTTCATTTTTAAATACACTTGAATTGTCAAGTCTCTTTAATACTTTTAGCTAATTATTTCAACCTCTGATCCATTACCTTTAGCTAACTATTTAGTGTACCCATCATTTTTAGGTAATTCCTTTGTTTATCCATTACTTTTATCTAACTATTTTGACACCTTTGCTTGCTTTCAATGGCAACATGTGGCCTTAAGATGTTCGGTTGGTGGGAAGTCTGTTGTTGTAACAATAACAATCTGCTACATATTCCCAATCTGTGACATTCAATGTTCCAGGACTGATCTACTTTATCTATTTTCTATCATATCTATTGCTTCTCCAGTTTACATTTCCAATTTACCAGATGCAGCCTGTGACCATGAACAGGACAGAAATAGACCGTCTGGCTTTGGCATCACAAGCTTAAAAATAACTTGTTGGCTGCCCAGGAACACAAGGTGTGGGTCTCCCTTGAAAAGTAGCCACTTACACAGATGAGATATAGATTATTGAACCAAGAATCAATAGAGTATCCCGAGTTAGACACGGGGAGATTCTCCGAGCCACTCCTCTGTTATGCAATACTCAGACTTTTCTATGAGCCCTGTGGCTTTACCAGTTTAAAACATCACTTTCTTTATGGACTTCTCAATGAAGCTACAGACTGGTAGCCTGAATCTTAATTCTAACTTGAATTTGAGCAGACAAAAATTAATATCCTGCCTGTGCCTCCTCCTGCTGTCTCTTGAGCTGCTCCAGCATGGCCTGGAACTCCTCCTCCTTCTGCTGAGCCTCCTCGATGGTCGCCTGGTTCTGCTCGTCGTAAGCCATGGCCACCACGGCCAGGATCAGGTTGACCAGGTAAAAGGAGCCCAGGAAGATCACCAGCACAAAGAAGATCATGTAGGGTTTCCCCGCCGCGCGCAAAGTCTGATGGATCCAGACAGACAAGACAAGAGAAGAGGTAGTTGTTAGGAAATTATTAGAGTGTAAAATAAGGCTGCCATAGATGGATATTTGTCTTTTGCTTTGTTTGTAGTTGAAGTAACACACACACAGTATAGTGTTCAGCTATGGCCATCCCATTGTTTGGCGACTTTGCAAACGTACCTGCTGTCTTTGCAATACAAAACAAAACCTTACATAACAGGCCTGGTCTATTATTGCAGAATGACCCACGCTCTTATTGAAGTTCAGTAACTGGATATGTTTGCTCAGATATTTGTTGATTGAAGGTCAGGCTTTTATTATGAAATGAACTGCTTTCATTTCATGTTGCTGTTGTTTTGTATTTTTAACACCACAGTACAACAGACAGTTCAGCGTGACCAACCTTTACAGATTAGATAATAAAAATACTCTATAATGTTCATGAAGGAGCCAGAGGAGAGTCCTACCAACCTGCTGGTAGAGGTTTTCCCAGAAGTCCTGGGTCATGAGTCGGAATAGGGAGAGGAACGCCCAGCTGAAGGTGTCAAAGCTGGTGTAGCCATAGTCTGGGTTACGACCAGCTTTGATACAAACAAAGCCCTCTGGACAGAGCCTGTCACAACACACAGGTGTTATGAACAACACTTTGCACCAGAGATACCATGTGGAGTATTTTAACACCAAAAGGTTGGAGAAATCTGCACAATTACCGTAAATTTCACATTTCTCTGTGGCACAAAAATATATAAACTGGAGGGCCGTCGTGTCTCCACAAACACAAGAACTATGTTAATGCAGCTCACACACCTGCTATACGTGGTGATGCCTGATAGTGGTGTTAAAGTAAGGTGTGCTTTTTCTGGAGTGAATGTGCAGCTTTGATAAATGGCTTGAATATCAAACTTTAATCAATACGCTTCCCTTAGCAACATGCACAACAAGGAAGTAGTTTCACCATTTATCAAATCACATTGAATGACATGCACCCATAGTTAACCAGCGGTTTAGATTCCTGTGAGTGTCGACACTAATTTTGTACGCTCAGCTTTGTGTTGCAACTAATTGGCCATATAAATAAAACATGTCAAGCCTTACCCAGCGCCACTGCCATTCCCACAGAGCAGAGCATCCCTGCGGCCGGGGAGGTAATAGTAATTACCTAGAGGAGAGTGGAGACAGAGCGGTCAGTCGGAGCCACATCACAGGAGAGAAGCGGCGGATATGAAGAAACACAGGACACAATATGAACCCTGTGGCTTTAAATTTTAGTGTGTGGCACACAGTGGCTGGGAGACAGAGAGAAAGATGGTGATTTGATTTTTTTCGTTTATAGCACCCAACCGCATTAGTCATCGCGTTTGTGTGTGTGTGTGTGTGTGTGTGAGAGACATAAGCGTGTGACTTTCAAAGCACTCTGTCCTCATCTACCACTTAACTGTCACAAAATCACAATCACATCAGATTGTTTTAGGGGCAAACGTATTCACTGAGGCAATTAAGATGCTAGACTTTAAAACCATTTCAAGCCTCCGTCTCTCTCTTCTCCTCCTCATCATGCTCTGGCATCAGCTCGTCATGTAGCTGCTGCGCGTCTCCTCGACATCCTGCTGGCGGTCAGTGACTCACCCTCCTCTAGCACGTTGGGCTGCTCATGCCACACAGATAGGCTATGGGAGAATGATGAAGGGTAGTGAGGGGGTGAAAGTGGAGGGTTTCATTGTTGTGGCGATTATCCGCCACATTTGCCGCATTCTCCCACCAGCACTTGTTAGAGAGCGCAGACACTGCTCCCAGCCATTGCTGTCACTCCTTATCACGGCAGCAGGCCAGCTTGCCTGACCTCCCCCACACAACCACCACCCTGACCCATCTCTGCATATGAAGTAGCCAGTATCTGACTCAGGCTGTCTGAGGCGGACGCTAGCTTGGCCCCGGTTAACTCCTATGTGCGCCTGGCAGACATGTAACAGCACTTTCACACCGCCTCACTCGGCTTACTCTCGTCACTGATGTACTCTGTCCAGTTGAAGCTCTCTGTGGTGTTCGGCTCCAACATGGTGTTGATTTCCAGCAGGGTGCTGTTGAAAAGCCTCGCACTGTCATCGATGAAGTCGCTGCTGTTGGTGCTGTTGGTTAGCAGACGCACGCACTTCTGCCTCAGGTTGCCCATAAAGAGCTGCAGGCCGATGAGGGCGAAGACGCTGAGGCAGAACACGGTGAGGATCATGACGTCCGACAGCTTTTTTACCGACTGGATCAGTGCGCCAACGATGGTCTTCAAGCCTGAACGGGAGAGAGGGCAAGGGGGCGGAAGGGGGGACAGCGCAGGATGATTACTGCCTACTAATGGAAGCCACAGCTTGTATAGAGAAGAAGCTGCTATTAAGAGCTTACAGCAGCAAGCAGCCAAGGGGATCTGCAGTGGAGGTTTCCTTATGAACTGTTGTCATACGGGAACCAGGCTGACACAGATCACTACTAATAATGGAATAACTGCTAGAGAAAGTTCTGTTTCTCATGCCCATTATAGTGTTATGGTATTGGTCTCTGGGAGAATGATCATTAATAAAGGATGTCTTTGTGTTTGTTGTTGTTGTTTGTTTCTATATTAGACCTTACTAGGAATAACAAGTAGAATGTTGCATGTATCTGTGCTGTTGTCGTCTGGTTAGAATGCCACTGAAACTGTTCAACTGAGCTCTGTTTGAGTGCAGTCTCAAAGACCAGCACACAGTACTCAGTAACGTGCACAAGGTCAACGAGGACGTATCCAAGCGCACATGCCGGTTTTATCAATGTAGGCACAGCTTTATGCGCAATGGGTGACCAAATACAGACGAACGTTTACATCAGCTTCTTCAAGTCAGAAAATAAAATTGTATTATTATTATTATTATTATTATTATTTGTGTTATTAATGTTTTCTGTGTGTGATGAGGACATTGGTACCATTTTTTTGTCTGATTAGCTTAGCACTAGCCTGGCTGTTTCCACCTGCTTCCAGTCTCTATGCTAAGCTAAGTTAATCGCTTGCCAGTTCTAGCTTCATATTTAGCGTGCAGACATGAGAGTGGTATCAATCTTCTCATATACACTCCACAATAAAGCCAGTAAGCCTTTCCCAAAATGTCAAACTATTCCTTTCCCAGACAGACCTGGTCTTTAGATGTCAATTCCCAATATTAAAGACCCAATTTCTACCAAAACACCACTGTCAATCTTGTTGCACCACTTCTCCCACCTTTGCGCCTTTGCTTTGTATATGAATATCACAAAGTGACAGGCAAAATGCATTTCAAGGTCAGAGAAATACCAACATGTGCTAGCATTGCTTGCACTGCCAAAACATAGAGCCCAAAATGTTTAAACTGGGTCCAAATGTAGACGTGACAGCTAGAATACGTAATGTAACCTTTTTGTGAGTCTTTGATGTGAATAGTGTTAGCGTTTGGAATACCATTACCCAACCACCACTCACCATATCACAATTTCTCCCAAAACACACAACATTGAACAGGACATGCACAGGAAAACAAGGTAAGGAGGAACCCTACACACACAAGTGCTTGCCACCAGAAAATCGGCTTTTGCAATGTCTCATGCAAAACTGAAAAACAAATAGTGCACAAAATCTACTTGTAAGTCTCCCAAGGCAAGAATAGATTTCAACCAAAAAGAATTCTGCCTTAAAGGAAGTATCTAAAAGCTAAGAATCCTGTCAATCTGCGCAGATTGAAGCCAGATTCCAGCTTTTACTGGCCTTGGGACAAAGGCAGCATGAGGGACGGCGACGAGCGTCATTAGGCTTAGCTAGAGTGAGATGAGCTGAAAGGGGGCAGTGTTGGGGTGCTTGGATGTTAGCGAAACGCCAGTAAGCCGTTAGCATTTCCTTAACCCTATCGGCCTTGATGGCTCTCTCACCTGGGATGACTGATATAGTTTTCAGGGCTCGCAGAACCCTGAAGGTTCGCAGTGCTGAGACATTGCCCAGGTCCACAAACTCTGTGACATATCTGTAAGGGAAGGGAAGGGAGGGAGAGGAGGAGGGAGGGAGGTGGGGGGGGGGGGGGGGTGGGGGGTGTGGCGTTTAGGAAAAAATTGTGGACAAATACGCACCCAAAAACACAAAAAAAACACCCACACCCACCC
>JAVQJD010048905.1:0-13777 GCA_036023655.1 Nannoperca australis
GCATAACTAAGGGGTGGCTCAGGGTTCACCTGAGTCAGCACTACTATAAGCTTTATCAAAGAGGAAAGTCTTAAGCCTACTCTTAAGGATTGAGTAGGCTGTAAATGAGGTCTGTAAAAGAAGATTTTGTGCTACCTCCCTGGAGATATCTGACTGGAGGCACTGAAAGAGCCCTCAAGTGGAACATTACTGAAATCCAAGACATTCATTTTTATTTATTTCAAATCAAATGTGTTTGCAGTCCTGCAGCTTTAACCTTGATCAATCTTATTGATTATTACTCACATCTTCAGAAAGTGAGGCTGTGGGGAGCTGACAGGTTAATTGGTGTAAATCATTATGTCTTTAATTTGTTTGTAATGTAGTCACAATGAAGATGTGGAGCCTGTCCTCTCCTCAGTCTGTTCACCTGGACACTAGACACCTCAATCCTTCTCTGTTCTGTCCTCTCTCCCTCCCTTCTTACTGTCTATCCTCCACTGCATATACTTCTATAGACAGACAATAAACCTTTCTGAATCAAACCTTGGACACAGGTGCATAAGAGAACAACTGAATAAACTAATAATAATTAATGATTTTAAATAATTTTGCAATACACATTTCTGCCATTTATTACCTACTCTTTCATGACAGTAATCATAAGGCACTATGGCCTCCTTTAATGTGTGCACAATTGGAACCCACATAACTTTATAAGTTGTAGTGTGGATCCCAAATGACACTCCATATAGTATATGTGTATGTTTCAACAGGATGAATGAACTGTAGCAAAAAGTGAGTAATTAATATACATAATAATATACATACTGTAAAATAAAAAACTGAAAGAAAAAAACTTTTTTTTTCACAGACTGATCTTAAATAACATATTGCCCCCTGCCTCTTTTTTGAAGGGATCTGGGTTCTGATTGGTCAAAAAAAAACCAGTTGTGTCCCTAAAATTATTTGAAGTTTGACTTCCACTTTGCCATATTTGATCCGTTATTAAACATGTGCTTTATTATAAATTAGTGGTGAAATATAAGGAGATATTGAGTGCATGTTACAGTGCAAAACCTCATTTCTGTCTCCTTCATATTCTGTTTCCTAACTTCCCTCACTCTTGCTCTACCCAACACTCCTTTTCCAAACCTATTTCCCCTGCCCCTCCCTTCTTCCTTCTCCCTCAGCTGGGTAAAAGTCCCTGTCCCGAGGCCAAAACCATCATTCACCCCTCCCCTTCTCCTCTTCTGGACTGCCCATTCAGTCAAATGGCCTGGATTCTGGAAATCCTTTCCATGTAGCACTGCCACTCCTGGGATACAACTGGGAATGTTACTAGTGATCTGTTTATTGTGTTTTTTACCTGGAAATATTTATAAGCTCTGTAATGACTCTTTATTTTACCTTTTTTTTTTACCTTCATCTTACCTTTTTTGGAAATGTATTTCTAATTGTAAATTTGGAATTATCTGCATCCTGGATCATTTGCAAAATGATGACCTGATGGTCGTGGAAACTTTTCTAGCATGGATCTAGAGACTTGAACCAAATTCTAGGTTGGTCAAAATACGTGGGTGAAATATTAAGCCATAACTTTAGGTTTTACTTATGATTATAACAAGTTCTGCAAGGGCTACAAAACTGTTAGATGTTATTTTTCCACACTTACTTCAGAAATGTGACTTTTTCCAGAGGGATTGAATTCATACTGAATATTACAAGGTGATGGCGTGTTTTGTTTTTTACCTTTCATCTTTGTATGAAATATGTTATGTTACTGCTGTTACTCCCACTGTGACAGAGGAAACACATCCTTTCTGAACTCAGAGACAGGATAACTTGTGCTTCTAGACAGCATTATTGACTATTTATTGAATTCTGCTTCATTGCTTCATTGTGGTGTTCAAGGAAAATGAATCCAGAGAGCTTTTAAAAAACCTTACATTTTGAGCATTCAAAAATTACTGGTGATTTTTCTGAGATGTTTTCATCTCAGAAAACACCATGATGTCATTGTGTTGGAGTCAGAATAGCCCAGCAGATTTAACCTTGGGGCTACTTGCACCTGTCCCCCCTGTCCCCTGACTAATTCCAGCTCCTGGCCTGCCAACAACCCCCTGTGGTGACTGTGGCCCTCTAATCAAGCAGTCCATGTTATTGTCTGCTTGTTATCTGGCCTGTGGCCTTGGGGCGTTCAGACCATGCTGCCCGGGCTTGCTGGTATAATCCACAATGGATCTCAAATTGAGCAGAAGCTCGTTTCTCTGTTAGCACAGAGACCACAGTGACCTTCTGGCACTTTTTATACCAAAGAAATAGTCCCTACTGTTGACAGTGTGTTGTGTAGATTATCCAGAGTAACGGGGACACTGTTTCTGAAAAGAGATGTTGCTTTTAAATACATACAATTTGTCAATTTTTTGAGCAACATAAATACAATTCCATTCAACTCCATAAATTGAGGTCAAAGTAGGGATTTTAAGACACTTCTTAAAACCTGTACAAATAAAACCAGATTAGAGTTGTAATTTGGGTAAACCAGTTTTTAAAAGATTTCAGTGAACCTCTGGAACATTTCAGGTTTCACATTTTACTTTATATGTCAGTTTGACTAAAGCTTTTAATCAGAATGAGTGTAACTACAGAATTAACTACAATAGCAATATAACCAGAAAAACCAAGAGTCAGTACCAGGATAAGAAATACAATAAATATAGAAAAGAATAGAGATTTTAGAGGTCAGGGGAAAGTTCAGATATTGAGATTATCCAAACGTTCCTCTATATGACAGTCATGACATGACTGAAAAACAATACAAACCTCTATTTACAAAATCCCATTTTCCGTCAGTACCTGAATATCACACAGACCTATATTCTGTAGAGTGGGATTCAGTACCAGGATGTAAATCTGTACATCCACTCAGAGAGGCCTGTGCCAGTGTGTCCCACAGAGCTGAATGTAATAATATAAATATCAGTCTGTCTCTCATACGTGGGCCTGGCCAGGTGGGGTGAGAGGGGGGGCCAGGAGGTAATTTCATGAATGAAAGGAGAGAATTGTTCCTTCGTTTTGACTGGTCCTGAGCACTAGCCAAACCCTGGCTGGCCTTTAATTAGAACTATTAACCCAGAGAGAGGGAAGAAGGGAGCGCCAGAGAGGCTGATGGAAGGAGGGGTGAGGGGAGAGGAGAACAGACTGGCAGGTAGAGTTTGACTGTTAGTTCTTTCACTTAAAGTGATTGAATGCCCATCAAATCTGAGCCGTATACTCTCTGACATAATATCATTCTGTGCAGTATATGCTTGCCTAGTTATAATAATGATAATAATAACTTTATTTGTATAGCACCTTTAAAAACTGAGTTTACAAAGTGCTTCGACAGACAAAGCAAAAGCAGTATACCCAGAAAGCAATATAACAACAGAAAACCAAAGTGTGAAACAAAAACAAGATAAAAATGAATGATCAATAAAAAGATGAAGAAAAGAACAGAAAAGACATCACATAAAAGCAAGTCTATAAGGGTATTAAGAAATGATTTAAAATTAGGGTTAAAATTACTGTCATATTCCTATAGTCAGAAAATGGAACTTAATTTGACACCTAGCAATGATGCCAACATGACCACTTGCTGTTATTTTCATTCTGGGGACATACCTTGTGGCTTGTATCATTTTTGTTTTCATTTTATCCCTACTCTACTGAATATTTTTTGATGTCTAATTATTAAATGACTGATGACAGAAGTCTGGAGAAATGGAGGAACTTTCTAAGAATTTCTTTTTCAGCCAGGGGTTCCGTGATCTGCTTCTCTCATTACGATTATGCGTTCCGCTGCAATAATTAGTAATACGAATTCTATGAAAAGCCACGTTTATCCAACTACGACAATATAACTTACTTTGCCAACTTAAATGAATGGTGACTAACCATGGTTAGATTGAACTCAACCCCAGTCTGTTTACCATCGCAAAGGAGTTCAAAGAACGATCCTCACTCGAGGAACTGGAGTGAGGAGGGGGAACGAGAGGGATAAAATCAAGGCCAAGAGTGCGGCTGTCTATTTGAAATGACATTACGCATTTGTTCTTCTTCTTTTCCTTTTCGGCAGGCTAGATGCTCGTTGGCGTACTGCTGCGGCCTCTTGCTGTTAGACTGATACAACTGATCAAACGCACAAAGAGTAACTGTAGAGTGATAAATCGTACTAGCGTACTTTGATGTCAAAATGTGTACAGGTTGGCAGGTCTGCATTTATGTACTGAATAACATGCTCAAGTTCAATCTAACAGTTTACCCACTTGCAGTTTTATGTCTTCACCCTCACTGTAACACAAACTTTGACCTCCTTCTCCTTCATTTCCCATCACCGTCACTCCACAAATCCCTCAACCTGTCCCTGAATCTCCTCTTACTTTATGATTCTCACCTTGACATCCCTTGGATCCCTTCTATTACCTCCCTTCGTTCTCCACATCCAGATGCCCTCTCGCTGCAGGAATGCGCTGAACATCGTGGTCACCACCCTTTTTGCTGCGGTGGTCCTCTTCACCATCCTGCTGGCCTATGTCACAGGTTAACATGTGAATTTCAATGATATATACAGAGAAACACATACATGAGTGATGGGGATGTTTTTCAACTTGTATCCACTGTTTCTTTGTTATAAAGGCTACCAGTTCATCCACACTGAGCAGCACCACCTCTCATTTGGTCTCTATGGTGCCTTCCTCTCCCTCCACCTCTTCCTCCAAAGCCTTTTTGCCTTCCTGGAGCATCGGCGTATGAGGAGCCCCGCCCGGCCTCATCACCTCCGTCGCTCAGTGGCCCTCTGCATCGCCGCCTACCAGGAGGACCCAGACTACTTGAGGAAATGCTTGCGCAGCATCCGCAGAATCTCTTTCCCCGGCCTGAAGGTGGTGCTGGTTGTGGATGGGAACCGGCCAGAGGACCGCTACATGATGGACATTTTCCAGGAGGTGATGGGTGGGGCTGACCAGGCCGGCAGTATGGTGTGGAAGGGAAACTACCACAGTGATGGGAGTGGAGGAAGAGGTGTCAGAAGTGGAGGGAGGAGCACAGTGCACATGGAGGAGGCAGCACGAGTGGCTCAGCTGGTCAGAGGCTGCCGCTACTCCTGTATCATGCAGGAGTGGGGAGGAAAAAGAGAGGTGATGTACACTGCCTTTAAAGCACTGGGAGACAGTGTGGATTATGTGCAGGTAAGAAAATAGTATGTGTGTACTACTGCATTGTAAAAGTACAGAAACGGATTAGGATCATGTGAAAAAAGTATAATTTACAAGGAGTTCTACTAGTACTAACTTGTACAATGTATTGTGTGGCTCTGGAAGAACTTTGTCAAGTCTGAGAAAATAACCCTGATGGTGTCACCTGGGTTAACTCGGCTGTGTTACAAACTGGAGGTGTGGATTTTGAAAGACACGGCTGTGTCCAAGGCAGGGAGGACCTAATGAAAAAATGGGAAATATAGGATCCAACATTTTTAGAGTGCAACCCATGCTAGGAAAAGTCAGCATATCTTGGATTTGCAGCTTCAGTTTTGAAAATATTATTTAAATATGTCACAGGTGAGTCCCTCATCTTCATGGATCTGCAATACTAAAATGCTGGAGGGCCCCCTTTCATTTCAGAATTCTCTCTCTGACCCTGGAACTGAGAGTAAAGACTAAGAGCTAAATTAGTCTATAGCCATCATAGTTGCTCTGTGGTATATGCAAGGCCAGCAAGTTAGCAGGCTAATATTTGCTAATTAGCACTAAACACAAAGTACAGCTGAGGCTGATGGGAATGCCAAAGGTTTTAGTATATTTAGTATAGTATATGTTCATAAACCAGGTATTGGACAAACACAACATTTTGACCTTGAAAAATTCTTGCTTGACATCTTGTAGCATCCAGGGACTTAGACTAAGGGTCATGATGTGCCCTGTCAACATTTACAGGCTTCACAAAGTTTTCTTACCCAGAAGTTTGTGTATTATTGCAGCAATGAATTCCAGCGTCCCTTTTCCCTGCCCTCTGCTAACCTGATAATATTCCTTCCTTTCAGGTCAGCAATCTTTATTTGGAGTCTGTTGTTAGACCTTTTCATGTCTGTAAGACATTTTTCCAAAACCTTAATACGTATCATGATTAAAAGCTTGGTCTTCCACAACGGCCATTCTTTCATTTAATGTATGTTGTAAGTTTGTTGATAGTTGTTACAATTGGGAGCATGGATGTCTGAACCAAATGTCATGTATATAGTAATTGATGTTTAGACATTTTACTTAAAACCACATTTGTCAACTAATATGTCGGATGCCACTAGAGAAAACGTCAGGGGATGACCAGTGTCAGTAGGATACATCATCTGGGAAGTATGAACATCTATACCCAGGAGACCTACTGGTGGCTTTAGTCAGAGGGTCACTAAAGTCATTGGGATTTATCCTCTGGACACCATGCATGTCTGTACAAAATGTTTAAATGTTTTCCAAGACATAAGTAAAAAATTGTATAATATACAATAAAGTCAGACATTTTCTGATACAAATCAGCACCCAAATGATTTCTTCTTCCACACTTCTTCCACAAAGGTGACATTATCAAACACTGAAAGAATAAAGGAACATCCACTTTTAAACGTCATTCCACTGCAAGACCGGTGTAGAAAAATAAAATCAACACATTTCTCTGACCCAATTATATTTTAATCAGGTTAGACCAATTGAGACTCAATTGATTGACCAATTATCTATTGTCCTCATAAAAGAGCATCTGTCTTTATCTCCCAGAAAGTGTTCTTATCTTAAGTTAACAGAGATTTTTGGCAGCAGGCCCCACATTAAAACATTTCCACACCAATAACACTGTGAACATAGGGGGTGTGCTGCAGTAGTCAAAACTAATCAAATTACTCAAAGCCATCAGTGGAGGCCTATTTATATTCATCTGCACATTCCAACCAGATATAATTTAAGTCAGATATTGCTGATTTGATATCTGCCCTGCATACTGATCTCAATATTCCTCTGAATAAAACTGATCAAAACAGAAACTGAACATTGTTTGCATAAGGTAAATGCTAACAGTGTATTTAAAGTAAGTCAAACATTTTACATGGTACATGGAATGACAAGCACATTTGAAGACTTGCTCTAATACTACATTACGTATACATGCAATAGAAATCTTAAAACTATATTTTACATTTCTGTCTAAAACCCACTGAACATACCATAGTCACCAAAGTAAATAGAAAATCAATGCTGTACTATAAAGAGTTTACTTATTTGCATTCCAAACCAATGGACTTTTCATAGCCAGCTGTTTCATGCCCTCAGTGTCCTTGCTGTGGGTCAAAGGTCATGTCCACAGCTGACCCAATTCAGTGCAGTTACAATGAACCAGCTGGCATCCCTGTCAGCAGCCTCTCATTTCTCTCATGGATTTCAGTGTTCAGCTACTCAGTGTTGTACTACACCCGCAGCCTTAATGTGACCAACGGTTGTATATTTTTGAGCATGTGTGTGACCCGTTATTGTACCCTGTGTGTTTGTTATATCATTTTACAGGTGTGTGACTCAGACACAGTGCTAGACCCAGCATGTACCATAGAAATGCTGAAGATTCTTGAGGAAGATCCAATGGTGGGAGGTGTGGGTGGAGATGTGCAGGTAACATACAATACATTAAAGTCATGAAAAATAGAATGGAGGCCCAAGACAAGATGAATGTTTGGTTTGAAAGTTAACATACAACCTCTAGGGACACTAAGGAAGGTAGTTGAAAGCTTTCTTGACTTTTTCTAAATCATTTATCCACACTTTTTTGTCTTCCAGATCCTTAACAAGTATGACTCGTGGATCTCCTTCCTCAGCAGCGTGCGCTACTGGATGGCCTTCAACATCGAGCGAGCCTGCCAGTCCTACTTTGGATGCGTTCAGTGTATCAGCGGCCCTCTGGGGATGTACAGGAACTCCTTGCTTCAGCGCTTTCTGGAGCCCTGGTACCACCAGACCTTCCTAGGCTCAAAGTGCAGCTTCGGTGATGACCGCCACCTCACTAATCGGGTGCTCAGCTTCGGCTACAGGACCAAATTTACGGCGCGATCACAGTGCCAGACTGAGACGCCAACCCAGTACCTGCGTTGGCTCAACCAGCAGACACGATGGAGCAAGTCTTACTTCCGTGAGTGGCTCTACAATGCTCTGTGGTTCCACAAGCACAGCCTCTGGATGACTTATGAATCTGTGGTCACTGGCTTCTTCCCATTCTTCTTGGTAGCCACAGTCATCCATCTCTTCTACCGTGGAAGGTTGTGGAACATCCTGCTCTTCTTACTCACGGTCCAGCTGGTTGGTATGGTGAAAGCCACCTATGCCTGTTTCCTGCGTGGCAGCCTGGTCATGATCTTCATGTCACTCTACTCTCTGCTCTATATGTCCAGCTTGCTCCCTGCCAAAATATTTGCCTTGCTCACCATCAACAAGGCTGGATGGGGCACTTCAGGCCGCAGGAAGATTGTGGTGAACTTCATCGGCGCTGTGCCTGTCACAGTGTGGGCTATGGTGCTGCTTGGAGGTGTGGCATATACAATCTATTGTGAAACCCAAGAGCCATTCAGTGAGACGGAGAAAGCTTTGTTGATAGCAGGAACGATACTCTACGCCTGCTACTGGCTCATTCTGCTGGTGCTCTATCTGGCAATCGTAGCCAAACGGTGTAACAAGAGGGAAGAGCAGTATCACCTGCCATATGCAGAGGCATAAAGCTGTTACCAGAGACTGGTACGAGAGTTTCACTGCAGTGGGATTCCAGCAAGGTCTCTGTTGACCTTGTGAACTGCTCGAGTGACAAGCTGTGAACCAGGAACACACACATCTTCATCACTGGTGCTAAAAAGGTGTGAATCTGAATCTCAGCAGCAGGAATCTAATCCACTTGGGGGAGATGCCAAGATGAATGGATCCATACAGCTCTCCTGTTTATATCATATGCAATGGTGCTTCACACTGAAAAAAATAACAAATGGAAGTGACCCCGTTTATAAAGTGTTCATACACGCTCAGAAGAACATTAGGTAGTTTATAGGTACAGGTTAGCTGTAAAACTGTGACAAAAGGGTGCAGAAATAGAAAATAGTGCAGACTTTTATGTCTTATTTCTTACTTTCTGGTTGGTCAGTTTTTTGTGTCCTTCAATTTAATTTAGAAGAGATGGGATGAAATATGACGGAATTGAGCTTCTGTTATAAACAATAAATAAATAGTAAGGCAATTCTGTCAAATTAGTCAAAGCACCTACATTTCAGACAAGAAGAGGGAACCTCAGATGGATTTAGGCCGTGGAGTGTATTTTAAAGGTGTTCAGACAGCAAAGCAAATTTTAGAAGTGGTGCAATTGCCTTCACAGTCAATTTATAGTCACAGTCACAGTCACAGTCAAATTTAGGCGAAGGTTGAAAAATGTGCGCTGACCTCTGCGATTTCTCAATACTACTATATACTATACTATATAAAAGTGTAGAGACGAGAGAAGAACTGGAGTGAGTTCTGAGATTAGTCAGAGTTGACACAAACACACGCACAGGCACTCCGCCCACAAAGGCTGTATTCGAAACCACCTACCATACTAGCAATACAATACATACTGATTTGACCAAAATGGAGTATGTGTACGCAGTGTGCACACAAAAGCAAAATCTGCAGTATATGCCAAAAATACCCGGATGTCATACTGAGTCGTAACAAATGTCCAGTATGCATCTGAGCAGTCTACCTCGCCTACAATGTCCCACAATGCAAAGCACTGGCGGTGGTTTGCCATTAGCTGTGCTATTGTTTCTTGCGCTTTCCAAAACCAGAAACCAACAAAGCCTGGCCTAACATACTGCAAAATAAATCGATTTGAGTTTCATTCCGCATACTACTACATTCTACCTATATACTGCATACTACATTTGTTGGTAGTATGTAGTAGTTCCAGTTTCGAATACAGACACTGTTTATGTTCCCAGCTAGCTACAGCTAAGGTCTACACTTCGTACATTATCTCTTAATAAGCATGCACTGCAAAAACACTCCAGCAAAGTTCATGTAAAAATGTGCATTGTTTTTACAAGTCTAAATTAATACAATACTCACATGATGTTATGAGTTATTGGCTGCTGTAATCATTCCTCTTCCTCTCCATACTGGCTATGAAGTGATGTCTTTTTAATGTTAATCATTTGTAATTAACACGTGTTGAAATAGAAAGCCAGACATTGTGCTTTGAGAAGCAGCACCACAGTTTGGAGGGATTTACTGACCATCTAGTTTAGCCTCGATGACTGTCCCAACCTCAGCTGCTGTTCTGCACACCCTCCAACTTCTGAACATAGGCCTACCTGTGGCTAATGTTAGCCTTTTTTTTATAACCAGGGGTCACATGTTGTCTCTTCTGGTAGAAGCTAATTGCCACCCCCATACCTAGTTCGTCGCAAGGGAAACTAGGATGTCCCAGACCAGTCTCTCCACTTAACACAGAGACCAAACTGATATTAGCCCACCAGTAAACTTTCAAAGTAATGGAGCGTTCCTGGGATTAGTAACTAAGTGTTATCCCTTACACTGCTTGTTACTGAAAACGTAATCGCATTACTTAACAGCAGTATGAGGGTATTTCCCAGTAGTTTCCTCTTTGTTTTTCTACTTTGTGAGCCACACACAGCTAAAGGATGCTTCTGGGGATACTTTATCCCGCATCTCTTAATGTAGTCACGTTCAACGTACTGTTGACTGTACATGTGAGTACTGTATCAAGAAGACTTGAAAAATCCAAACCTATCCTTTAAAAGTGTTTATATTATGACAAAGACCTGCTGAAATTTGCTGGGAAATGTTCTTGTCACACTTCTTGCAATTGAATTTAGTGGTGTGGATGTCTTCAGGGCAGAGACTGAGACAGCTTGCGTGGTTATTCCTCAACTCGGAGACCGGTTCTTATGTACTCTCATCAGCCATGAACAGCACAATCATCTACTCCAGCTGTATTTTGTGGAGCAGCTACAGACAATCTGACATTTCCAAACAAGTGACATGCAGTTGTATTTGTGGTGTTGCTGAGTCGTGTCAAATGAGTAACTTATTGTTGTACATCATGGTCTAATTCTGAGTTTGCAGTCATCAGTTGGATGTTTCAGTCAGTGATTATTCAGAGATCTTTTATATGGTACTGGACAATATTCTCTTAACTTTGGACATTTGTGTCCTTTTACACTAAATGTAGCCTTTGTTTATTCATTCCATCCATCAACAAGTGTAAAGACTGAAGACCAAAGAGATTTCTTCTGAAGTGAGAAACTTTTCATTAACTGTTTTTTTTTTCATGTTGTAAATTTCATGATTTCAGATCAGACAGATTCAGTTCTAAAATACATGTTTCAAAAACCAAACACTTTTGTTAAGTGTGAGCACCATCAGCATATTTGAGCTTACACAGCTTTTTGATTTGGGTCATGGACATTTCCTCTTTGTGCTATTTAAGTTATGTGCATGTTGTTTTATTTTAAGCAGGCTGTATGAGTTTAAACTTGAAAGTTCAAAAAGGAATCGTACATTATAGAGTAATTGTGTTTATAGGCCCAGTTGGCCCACTGACGGTCAACCAGCGATGCAAGAGGCCTTGTTTGTTGGTGTTCTGCTGCTTCCAGCTCTGTTCATCACCAGATACTGGAATGTTCCTAAGTTATTAAAAATGCTTCCTGTTTTAGACACAACCATCCATTCATACCAAACAGAGAATGTCACCATGATTTAAATGACAGCACTGACATTTTCAACCATGCTATCTGTTTCAATGTTCTCATGAGGTCATTTTTTCACTGTATTGTATGTTCATTTAAAAACATTTTCAAGAATGAATTGGACTAGACATTAACATTAAAAGCCTTATATACTAAGGCATGGTACTCTGCACAAAAACAGGTTGTAGTGATCTGCCTTTTGTTATAACTCCCATTGTATCAGTGGAAGTAAACAGGTATTTTTTCATATTCAAATGTTCAGTTTCAGTTCAGATAAAAAAACTAAATGAAATATATATCCCTTTTGTCTGTTCTACTGTAGAAGCATCACTGTAATGCTGTCACTCTGGGGGTGTTCATTTGCCAAAGTTTCAGAAATGTGCTTAAAATATACCATTTCCTGGCATAACTAGTGTTGTTCAGGCTATCATGTGTGATGAACATTGCACTTCCAGGGGCTGCAACAGTACCACTGTATGAATGCCCACCTCCATGATCATGGTCTCATGTGAACTGAATTAAGATTACCTTACAGGACCTCTTGATGAAAACCTACATTATTTCACTGTACTTCCTTCCAAACCAGTGTGTAGAGTGAATACAGATGAAGAGCTGTTTCCTTGATTATGTGAGAAATGTCAGTGACTGATTAAAATGACTGACTTTTGACTTTAACACCATGGTTGTAGGTATGGCTTTAAAAACATGTTGCCAGCATGCCTGTGTGTGTGTGTGTGTGTGTGTGTGTGTGTGGGAGGAAAGGGGGCAGGAGCTTTACAGTAGCTGAATGAATTGGTCCCTTCAGTCGCCCCGCACTAACAGGGTGGCTTTTTACTTCTGGGGAAACACCTCAACATGGGAACCTCCTTCATCAAACAAACACACTTAAACACTGTACATATTCTGGCAACAAGTCAAAATCAAATCTTTTGAATGTTTATGACCAAAGCAACAGGTTGGGCTATTTTATTTCATTTCACATTCAATAACCAAATGAAAACGGCCAAAATAACGTGATGACATCACCAACAGAAAAACTAGGTTATAGGAGCTTCAGCAAAACTAGAGCCTCTTTCATTTTCAGCTTTAAGGAAGTGTAACACACATACACCTTTATTGAATTTCTGTACAGATTTCAGTCAGAGAATGCCTACAGGGGGAAGAAAGCTGCTGATTTAAGTCAACTGTCAATACTATGTTTTGCAATAGAAACGGAACGTGTCCAGAAAATATGGACAAAAGTTGCACATGTCAAACCTTTGAGACTCGTTCCCCAACTCCAAACAGCACCTGCTATTCCCATAGCATGCAAACGTTCCACTACATTCATGTTGTATACACCGTATGTCTCAGAGTGCCACCTGAAGACACTACAAACACATTGTTAGGAACATTACATTCAACTTGACCTGTATTCCAAACGTAAGTCCATCCCAATACCAACACTTGCAGTGAGTGTTGGCTTTTTTCCAACATGGAACGCTCTTGTCTGCTACCAGCTGTCCCTGAACGCACCGGTGGTGTTACAGACCGCTTATATTCTGTTTCAAAATAAACACAATGTCCTATTCTTATTCCACTGTTCGCCTTACACCATATAGAAGATGAAAATAACAATTCAATGACTTTTTTTCTATAAAACTGACATGAATTCAATGAAATGACAAATGCATTTTGGGAAATACGTAAGGATAGTAATGGAAGTAGAAGTAGGTAGTGGGACACTGAAATCACATGAAAACTGTCCAGAGGCTTGTACTACAAAGAGGGACTGGAGGTTTGCGAGCAGACTTCAGGTTTTCAGCACCACGGCTCCGGAGCAGGTTATGTTGGAGATAAGCGCCGCCTACTGAGAAGTCTTTTTATATGAGCGAGAGTTTGTCGTCAGAGAGTCTGACTTATGTGTGTCAGCTTCGTGCAAGAAGTCAAAACCATTTCATTGTACTTTTGTATCTCCATATCATCCGACAACAGAGACTGAAGCACTAGAGTCGT
>JAVQJD010048910.1:0-10705 GCA_036023655.1 Nannoperca australis
CCTGGATGTGATTTGACTTCTCCAAAATATATTTCATATAAAACACACATTAACATGGTTGATCATTGGGTGTAAACCGTATTCTATATAGAATATCACTTTATTTCATAATAATAACAACACTGGGGGAGACAGTAATCAGTGTTGAGAAGGGGAGGTTTACACTGCCTGGTTTAAATGTATATTTTAGGACCTTTCAGCTTTATTGCCCAGTTTAAAACATTTGTTAAAGTAAAGTAATCAAAAGTAATAAGTTACATTACTTTAATGAAGTAATCAAAATAGTTACATTACTTATTACTTTTTAAACAGGGTAACTAGTAATCTGTAACCTATTACATTTGAAAAGTAACCTTCCCAACACTGCGTATAATATGTATATATATATATATATATATATATAGACACACACACACACACACAGATATACACATATACAACTGAGCTATCTCCATGACAACTGAACGGACTCCATCTGTTATTGAATACACTGAGGTGCAATTACAGTAACAACTCAAGCTAAAAAGTGGACCTTGAGTTATAATATTAATTCAAAATATACGTGCGCACACACAGAAGAATAGAATGAAGAAATTAATGAATACAATACCATAAAAAAAAATCCTAATCCTAATCCTCACACACACAGATGCAGAGTTTCAGCCTGGAGTGTGAGTAACTTGTGAGAGGTCAGGACATACTGTAGAGGACATATTGTCATCATCACTCTATCAAAGGACACTGATATGTGTGTGTGAGTGTGCGAGTATTTAAACATGTAATTTCATGTATGTTAATACACTCTTTGTTTGATGAGAGTGCTTCTGTGTTTGTGTAAAATGAGAGAGAAAGAAAGAAAGAGCAATACCCTAAACAAAAATAACAAACTGGCTGTAGTGCAGAAAAATTAAAACATAAATATGCAGACAAATACACATACATGTGCGCGCACACACACACACACACACACTGTGTAGTCTGATGTGAAATATAGGTGCAGTGAAAATATAAATATGTATTGCTGACAGTGTAAATGTCAAAGGTCATGTGTCAAAGGTTAAGGTCTAGTCAGCAGGAGTGGGACTCACAGGAGACTTCCCCTCTGCTAGACGCTGCCTGCATGTGTGCGCGTGTGCTGTTAGTGTCTGTGTAAGTAGTTAGGCACAAAGAAACACACATACGCACATATGCACATGTTACACCATATTTTGTAAGATAAGGATGTGTGCCTCTGTCACAAAGCTCACAGTAGATATGCAAGCGACTCTTTACACGTGTGTGTGTGTGTGTGTGTGTGTGTGTGTGTGTGTGTTTTATGTGCGTGTGTGTGACCCTCTGCCCGACATCCTGACAGGAAGAGCCAGCGGGCTAAGAGAGGAGCGCTGGACCCCAAGGTGTCAATCATAGATTCAGATTGACAGACGAGTTAGCTAATGCTGCTCTCACATTCACCCACACACTCTCCCTCTCAGGACTGCACTCTGTCACTCGCTCAGGCTGGCTGTCTTTCACTCCCTCTTCCTGTCTCTGTCTCTCCTCTCTGTCTCTGTCGCTTCCCCCTTCTATTTTTTTTGTCAGTCTCACAGCCCGTATCTGTACATCCACATGCTGTTTGCAGTTTGTCAGTCCCGCCTCCGTTCATTCTCTCTCTCTTTCGCCATCTCTGTCCGTCTCTCAGCCTGTCTCTCCTCTTTTTCTCGGACAGATGGGCGCCTCAAACCAAATCTTGTTCTCTCTCTCATCTCATCTCTCTCTCTCTCTCTCTCTCTCTATATATATATATATATATATATATATATGTGTGTGTGTGTGTGTGTGTGTGTATCTTTCTTTGGTTTTCTTTGGTTTTCTAGTTTTCCCCATAGCACATTATGCAGTTGGACTGGATGATTGAAGTAAAAGATGTCAAGATGCAAATAAACACTTTTTCCAGTGTTTTCCTGTCTTAAGAATTGTGCTGCATTCTGCCTCCTCTAATGATTATGTCAGACTTGGATCAGGAGTTAAAAATTGCAAAAATAAACACCGTATAACTAACCAAAAATAATAAATGGATTTAACAAACTAGCGGAATGCTGTGTAACTAAGTGATCTAATCTAAACGAATTGTGCTTACAACCAATTGTCAGTAAATACGGGTCCTAGCTGGAGTGGATATCACATAAGACAAAAATGCTTGAGGTCCAAGTAATAACAGAAGTGGCTAGTTCTAAGTCATCAGATAAATCATCATAATACTTATACAGTCTATGCACAGTTCTGGTATTAACTCTTCACTGCACGTGGTTAACTCAAATCTGAATATGGCACAAAATGCACTCGTTGTTATTTACCATTCTAATACTCTATCTGAGAAAACAGTGTTAATTGTAAGCAGGAGCATTCTGAAGATGAGCCATGTTTTGATGACATGAGGTGTCCAGATTGTGCTGACATTGCTGCCAGCATCGCTGTCACTGACAGACTAACATAGTGTGAACCTAACCAGTCATGGAGCGTACAAGCCTGACAATCAGTGCATCCTGGTGTGATCACAGGGCTGCATTTTAATACTAAAAGTCACTTCGCAAAAGACAAGTATTACCAGAGACGCAGAAACTTAAGCCACCTGTATGCCTCTTACATATTGATAATTCGATGCTGTGGTTAATGCAGTGTTTTGTTGTATGGCCTGTAAATCTACAGCCTTGTGCTAAGTAGCATTGTGCTAATTCTACTGTTTACAGAAACTTCTAGACTGAGGAGAACATTTTTTCTGAGGTGATAACTTTGCAGAGTTGTATAATCCTTCCTCAAAGGAGTACAAACTGACTGCTGTGCAGTGTCTTGTTGTATGATAAGTCTTCAATCTGGACTTCCTGGTTTGTATCTCATCTGCTCACCAGTACCTGTACCCACGAGCCCACACCAGTGCAGCTCCTTGTGTTGTTTTGATGAAGGGCTATTTTTGGCCTTCCAGGATAAGAAGCAGTTGCGCTTTATGAGCAATTTCTTGATAACACAGCTAATATAGCTTTATGCACTTAAATCTTTACATGAAAAAAACTCACAGCAAGGCTAGTTATCTATCCCTATAATCACAAAGTGTAAGTGAATCACTACAGAAAATTGCATATAAGTGACATATGGACAACTCAGTTTATTTTAATTTGGTTCCATTAGGGTAAATTCATCAAATGGACCAACATATGAACATCTGTTAAAAACAGCAATAAACAGCATAGTAAGAGCAATGTGTAAATGTACTTTATGTTCTGCTTTGCACTGAGGCAGTCAGCTTGGTCTTTGAAGATGTATGCGTGTTTTCTCCTGGGGGCCATTAAAGTGTGTGAATGGTCTATTAGTGGGTTAAACAGTTCCCCTTCAGCTAGAACTTTAACCCGTCACAAGGCCAACAGCACTTAACCGTATAGAGGGCTGGTTTTAAAACAAGGATGTGAGATCAGCAAATCTTCGCATTTACATAGCAACACAAATTGGTTTGTGGTCAGTTTGAGTGCAAGGTTTTACCTGGAAGTGACAACGTGAATTAATTTGTTTGTGCTTGTAACTGTTAGTTTGTGTTTCTGTTTGTTTATGTGTAGGAGAGAAAAAGAGTGAAAGTAACAAAGAAAGGAGGCTCAGTTGTATTTGAGCATAAAGCCATTCTGTCAAACTACATTCATGGACCATTTTAAAAAACATAGTGTAGCCTCTTCTTCTATTTTATACTTTGTTCACATTTTCTTATTCTAGCTCATTCATTGTGCCAGTGCATTATCTTCTCTTTTTCATCCCTTTCTTTGCCCTGATCCTCTGATTCCATTTCCTTCCCCCCTCTCCCTTCATCATCTCTCTGTGTACTGCTCTATCTTCCATCTGCTTCTTCTTCTCTCTCTCCCCCTTCATTGCTTTCCTTCCATCTCGACACCTGACAGAGACAAGATCCAGCAGTAAATCTCCTAAAGAACAGTCGTCCACCATCGTTCACACCACAAAGCTGGAAAGAGAGAGAGAGAGAGAGAGAGAGGGAGAGAGTGGTGAAAAACATGGAGATGGGAGAGGGAGACACTGAGTGTTTGTTGAGGAGGAGAACAAAAGATACACGATAACAAAAAGACAAACAGACATGAAATGGCCTGAGACGCAAGCGGTGGCGAGGGGTGAAACAGACACTGATGGAGGTGCTAAAAGAGTGATGGAAGGGAAGAGACAGTGAGGGAGGGAGATAAAGACACAAGCTTTCACATAACTCTCACACACAGTAGACACACACACACACACACACACACACACACACACACACACACACACACACACACATAATGGTGGCAGGATGAGAAACATGATGAAGATTCCCCCAGGGACAAAAGACATCCTTTCTGCCCCAGCAGTGTGGGACATGTTGGGCTAAGCTCCTTGGGCAGAAAGCCTCAACTTATGGAGAACCACCACTAAGCACTCAACACCTCATTTTAAGCTACGTGTGTGTCAGTGTGTACAGATATGTGTGAGCCAATGTAACACAGTGCTAGTTTTCATATTTGTGTGTTTGCAGCTTGTGTCTATGCTTATGCACGGAAATCTGTCCTAGTGCATGAGTATGCACTTGCATTTTTTTGTCTGTATACTTGGGATTGTGTTTCCATGTGTGGGTGCATACTTGTGTGTGTGTGTGTGTGACAGCGGGCTCGGCAGAGTGTCCATAGCTGGTGGTTTATGGCTGCTGAGGTCTGATTACATTGGTGCGACTGGAGGGGTGAGCAGACTGGTGGTTCTATCTGTCTTCTGTGTGGCTGACTGAACAGACACACAGCGAATGGAGATGGCTCAGCCAGAGACACTTGGCCTGCCTCCCAGAGATCTTGCAGGGATACAGCCACATAATGGATTCACACAAGGAAGTGCACCCAATTCATACTTGATTTGCGAGTTCCATGTCTGCCGTTGAATTTGATTATTATTTAAGTTGAAAGTGTTGAACCCTGGTGGGTGGGGAGGTGTGATATAAAGGATGTGCTTTTCACATGTGTGAATCTATATATTACCACATTTATAATACTAATAATAATTGTGAAATAATTAATGTGTCCAGCGATCCTTTAAAAATAACAGTTAGGATCAAGAGAGAATAGATATTTTTATATTTTAATGATTCATTATCCTGCACTTACCTGACTCTGTTAGCTGACTGCCAGAATGGGCAAAAGCTGATAACTCCTAATTTATGCTGCTGATCCCAAAGAACATGACTTGAATGTATTTATGGTTAATTAAATTTCACAACCAGTTGTATGATATACATCATGTATATATATATCAAGAAATCTGACAAGTGGCTGGAAAAGGCTGAAAGGACTGAAAGACAGCACAGAGGCACTAATCACGGCAGCACAGGAACTGGCTCTGAGCACAAGATCGATAGAGGCCGCGGTCTACCACACCAGGCAGGACTCCAGGTGCAAACTGTGCAAAGATGCCCTGTAGACAATCCAGAACATAACAGCGGGGTGTAGAATGCTAGCAGACAGGGCGTACATGGAACGCCACAGCCAAGTGGCTGGCATTGTGAACAGGAACATCCGTGCAGAGTACGGGCTGGAAGTCGCATGGTCAAAGTGGGACACACCTCCGAAGGAGGTTGAGAATGACCAGGCAAAGATCCTGTGGGACTTCCAGATAATTCCAACTGTACATAATAGTGGTGGAGAAACAGCAGAAGGCAGTAGTAATAGATACATCAATCCCGAGCAACGACAGCATCAGGATGAAGGAACACGAGAAGCTCAAGCAATACCAATGGTTGCGAGAAGAATTTGAAAATATTAGGAAAGGAGAGTGAAGGCAACAGTGGTCCCTGTGGTAATCGAAACACTCGGGACTGTGATCCCAGGATTCCAGGAACAACATCCAAGATCTCTGTTTAGAAGAGTGCAGTCCTAGGAGGAGCTAAGATACTGTGCAGGACCCTCAAGCTCCCAGGCCTCTGGTAGAGGACACAAGCTTGGAGGAGGATATACAGTATCAAAACTATTAAAATAAAATGATTAACAAATATGCCACAATCTTGCTCCGCCACTGCTTAAGCACTTGGTAACAACTTGTAGTGCTGTCTCAAGGTCAACAAGAGCCTCCAGTGCTGGGAACGGTTACAATAAATTTTGGTCCACAAAGTTTGGTTCTTTTTCATCTAGCGCAGCCTGAATGTGTAATTTAGTATCAGAGAGTGCAGTATGTTTAAACAATTCCATTTTGAAAAAAAATGTAATCGTTGGAAACTCAGACTTGCTGTCACTGAGCTAAGTTATGCTGTTTTAAAGTGAAATGTAGGAAAATGTTAAAGGTTGAATGGGCATTTGGGAAACCCTTTGTTCTACTGAATTTTCTGATTGTAATTATGCTCTAGATTACCAGTTTTAGGGTGGTTGGTTGGGTGCTTTTGTAGTCTTTTTTAAATTTTGTTGTAGTAATGATGTCTTATTGTATTTGTTTTGAGGCAAAAACTTTAAATTCACTACAACTGTCTGCTACTGTTAAATATTTTGCAACATCAACCTGCTCATCACTGGGGGCGGTCGCCCTGGGGTCACAGATGAAATCTGCAATAAATGTATTTTGTATTCTCCTTGTTAAGTAAACAATAAAACAATACACACACACACACACACACACACACACACATATATATATATACAGGGTTAATTAATGAATATCAGCTCGTACTCTAAAATTTGTATCATCCTTAAAAATCCCATGTCTGGCTGGTTGTATTCTATTTTATTCCAATTAAGTAAATTCTTTGCTCCAAATAGAGTCTGATCATTATATAGAATGAGACAATTTTTTAAGGTGTTCTTGCTTAAGGATAACCATGGTGGCTTTATATAATACACAGAGGGATAAGGCAGAGGTATCATTGTGACTGTAAGTGTGCACTAGGAGGAAGCCCGCCGAGAGAGGGAGAAGTGACAGAGAGAGGAGAGAGATAGAGATGGTGAAATGGGGGCGGGGTGGGGAGGGGGAGGTATAAGGAGGACAGGAGCCTAGATGTTGTTACATTTATTGAGTAGTAGCTAAGCCCTTTGTGCCATGGGAATTTGGAATTTGAAGAAGAGAGAAAGACAGAGACTCGAGGGGAGACGGGTGTGCATGAGAGAGAAAGATGAGAAATGAGAAGAAAAAGAACGAAAATAAATAGACATGAATCCCAGAATGAGGGGGGGGGGGGAGATGGTAAAGAGACAGCATGAGACAGAGAGAGAGCGCTAGAGAGATGGACAGTGATGTATAGGTGTGCTGGGTACACTGAGTGCAACACAGGGCTACTCCCAGGTGTGTGCCACATTTGGAATTAGAGAGAACAATGTGGCGTAAAGCGATGAGGGAGTCTCAGACGCCTGGCGTTTTATTTAGTTCCTTTCCACTGTATCGGGAAGAATCATCTACAGCCAGTCACTATAATGCATGTTTGTGTTTAAGAGAGTGAGACAGAGAGAGAGAGAAAAAAAAGAGATAACGAGAGAGCAAAAGAGAGAAATAAGACAAAGATAATGAGGGGGGAAACGTGTGTGCGCTTGTGGTAATGTGTGAATGCATGTGTTCACGTGAGTGTGTGTGTGAGTGTGTGTATGGTGTGTGTATAACTGAGTGCACGTATCTGATTTTATGTGAATCTTAAATGTGGATAAAAACCAAGGCTTTAGGTTTTTAATCAGCCCCATCTGAGCGCTGTATGGGGACTCTGAGAAGCTTTCATGTAGAGTTTCTCTGTCTCACACACACACACACACACACACACACATACGAAGCATCCCCTCATGCCTTCTGTTCTAAATTTACACCTAACGTGAGAGCAGGAGAGTGGGGGAGGAGGAGCAAGGCGAGGTAAGGGAGTGAAGACGGAGAGTAGAAGAAGAGAGGTACAGGACAGTGGGTGGTGAGAAAAAGAGAAGAGTGGAGACAAAGTGCACAGGAAACAAGCAAAGGGGAGGTAAAAGAAGCATAGAAAGAAATTAGGAAGAAGCAAAACTAAAAGACGAACAGTGGACAGGAAAAGAGAGGAGCCAAATTTGATTTAGACAGTGGGCAAGAGAGATGGAGAGAGGGATGGACGGAGAGAGTTGGATAGACAGGGAGAGGGGGAGGGAGGGAGAGGGACAGCGGTATATTAGTCAAGGTGTCCAGTCTATGTATTGCCTGCTGTGCAATACCACCCCTCTGATTTACTCTGCTGAGTGACTGATGAGAGGGAGGATGAGAAGGAGGGATGCAACGATGAAGGGATGAGGGAGGAGGGAGGTCTCGCAACGAACGTTTAGGCCAAATTAACGGCTCCTCATAAATTAGACTAACAGTCAAAGCGGAGGGGCTGGAGGGGAGGGGCTGTGGAAGTGTATGTGTGTGTGTGTGTGTATGTGTATGTGCGCGTGTGTGTGTGCATGCACGCGCATGCAAGTGTGTTTCTGTGAACACAAGTAAGCGTGTGTTGTGCATGTATGTGAATGATGAAATGTCAAGAGGGAACTATTTGAACCAATGCAAACAGATAAAGTAGCGATTTCCAACAGTTCACTCATACAAACACAATCTGCCCCTGATTACCAGACGTTCTGAAGCGTTTTCGCCCTGGCCTCCACTCTGTCACTTAGTAGTATAAGGATGTCACACTTCATGGATTGAAAAAACTTGTCACTGAATGTAATCTAGGCAGAAATTACATTTACTCCATTTGGTAAAGCAGAAATATAGGAGTATATAAAGACATTTTGTGGAAGACATGGTTATATGACAGCATTCAGTTTACACAAGGATCCATACATATTTGATTTCCTTTTATATAACACTAAAATAAGGTAGCTCAGTACCTCCACCTTCTGTCTTCATGTACGTTTTCTCATGCTACACACACAAGGGAAACCTCTCTTATGAACAATATTTATGTTACCCCCTTTAAATTCTATAGAAATGTTAACTCTGTGAGGAGTGCAGGCACTTGCCGATCGCTGTGTGATTACAGCAGTGCTTGACAGAGTGAGATACTAATACAAGCACAAACACAAACACACACACACACACACACACACACACACAAACACACTTACCACCCACACACCAATCTTGGCAGTGTAGAGTTGATGCTCAGAGTGATTAAAGTGGCGTGCTTCTGAGTGTGTCACCTGGGTGCTGCTGTATCTTAAATCAGGACAGTGGGGCTCAGATTGGGTATTGACTGGCCCACAGAAGTCTCCATCCATCACACTGAGAAACGATAGCACAGAGGCCGCCCTGACATACCCATATACCACTGATGTTGCACACTGGCTGGCTGAGGTGACGTAAGGTTAGGGTTATGGCATGAACTGTTATTTATACTGCATGGTAAGCAGGCGGAGAAGCGCTTCACACCGGCAGAATGTAGACTGACAGGCAGCACGTCTTCTGTCAAGATATGAATAAACCCACATTCAGAAGCTAACATAAAGGCATGCACACCTGTGACAAACACAGGCTGACACATATGCTCAAACACGTAGCAATAATTGTAAGACTTCCTTTGCTGTCTCTGTCCTGTTGTCTCTTACTCTCAGTGACACACACACACATACACACACACACACACACACACACACACTCACAAAGATAGAAACACATACCCACAGACGTACCACTCTGTTTTGAGGGCCTGAGCAGCATCTTTTTGACTGTGTGCCTAATGATAATAAATGAGCCATCATGGGTGGGGAGGGAGGCACTAAGTCATCCCCTTCATCGACAGGAGGAAGACTGGAAGCCCCAAGGTCACCCCACTGTCAGCATCACTCTCCCTAACGACTCCTCTTGCTCTCTCACATGCACACATGCATGCATGTGCGCATACATTTACACACAGACAAAGTCTGTGCACTGTGACATGTCACACTCATACACACACATGCACACACCAGAGACCACCTGGAAAAACCTACTTCAAGATACTCCACTCTATCTGCTATTTTTGTTTAAAGAAGTGTAGGTATCTGCCACTAGAATATTTCACACTTTCAAAGGTAAGTCCACTTCTCTTTTTCACCAAGAAAAGTTATAATGAGGCTGGATGGTGATCTCTAATTCAGTGGTTGCCAAGCTCTTTGGCATGAGACCCTTTAAAGGTAAGCCCCTTCCAACACCGAACCACAGGTTACACATGCAGGCAATTCAACCAAAGAATCATCATGTCAGATTGTTTCCTTTGAAAAGCTTTAGGGGACTGAAAAGTTAAAACAATCCACTATTTCACAATAAAAAAGCAAAGAGAAAGGTCAGACAGAGTAAACTGAATATGTATAGAGAAATGTTTTTGTTTTTTTGTTTTTTCTATCTTGCTAACCCATCAGACTTATCTTCCAAGCCCTTGGGTTGTCTCCAACCCACTAGTCTCATTTTTAGATTATTTTCAAGTATCTCTATGAGGAGAAAACTCTCCATTAATTGGCAATGATTTCCTTGTAAACATGATTTTAATACTCTAGCAGTCAACTAAAGAACACTTTCCAGCTCTCCGGTAGCGCCCCAGCACTTGGGGTAGAGGCCCCAGGCTCACTAGCCTGCCTATCCCTTAATCAAAACAACACCAGATCAGATCAGCTGAGGAAGACAAGCATTGCATAACTACAACATGTCTTTATAAGGGGGGGGGGGGGGGGGGGGGGGGGGGGGGGGGGGGGGGGGGGGGGGGGGGGGGGGGGGG
>JAVQJD010048912.1:0-27463 GCA_036023655.1 Nannoperca australis
CTCTCTCTCTCTCTCTCTCTCTCTCTCTCTCTCTCTCTCAGGACATAAAAGTGGTACTTTTGCTTTCAGGCAACTCTTAGAAAGCCTGTTAGGTATCTT
This sequence comes from Nannoperca australis, assembly GCA_036023655.1. Taxonomy (NCBI): domain Eukaryota; kingdom Metazoa; phylum Chordata; class Actinopteri; order Centrarchiformes; family Percichthyidae; genus Nannoperca; species Nannoperca australis. The sequence goes on from JAVQJD010048912.1 coordinate 100, forward strand.
GACTACAGACAGCCGAGTCAAACAGAGAAGGAGAGGCTGCCAGCGTCATGGAGAAAAGATGGGGAAAGTGAGCACCACTGCCCGGCAGGATACCGGGAGGCTAAAATAAGACAGAGGGGGTGTTAGATGGTGAGAGAAAGACAGCCAGACAGAGCTGTCTTGTTGTCCAGTTCTCACCTTTGAACCTATTCCCCTTCTCTCTCACAATCACACTCTCTCTTTTCAATATATAGTTTGTTTTTGTCTGGGCATTTAGAAAAGTTTTATTTAAACAGAGACTGTGCTCCAGCAGACTATCTCCCTCATTATTTCTACGTCTGACTCAGACTTGCAGCAAGAACCAGGTAGATTTCTGAAAAATCATATTAAAGTGCTAACAGAAATAAATATCAGCAGACCAGAGTCTTCATCAATAGATTGACAACACTTTGGTCCAGACTGATATTTGGATGAATCGCCAGGCATTGATGCTCCCCAGAGGATAAATCCTAATAACTGTGGTGGTCCCTCGACTTTTCATCTAGTGCCATCATCAGGTCAAGGTTTTCACTCAACAACATCTACTAGATGAATTAGCACAACACTTGCACAGACATTCAAGGTCCCCAGATGAACTCTTTATGACTTGTGATCCCCTGACTTTTCCTCTCGCACCATCATGAAGTTGATATTTGTGGTTTTGAGTGAAATGTCTCAAAACAACTTTGCTGTTCCCTTAAAAATCTGCCCAATATTTTGGTTTATGAAATATTGGCACACTGACATGACATTCCCGTCAGTGTCAGCTGGACTTGTTACCGGTTAAATTATATTCATCAGAATTGTTTTGGGGTGGAAGCAAAAATGTCAAAGACAAATCTCTATATTTTCTCTATATATTTGATGAAGAGCTTTTAAAGCAACTTTCATTATCTACACCAACCTCCATGCGTGCTCTTCAGAGTTTGGTGAATATGTTAAATTTTTTCCCCATGATTTTCTTAACTTCTGGTGCGACGTCAGCCACGAAGTTTTATATTTTTATATAATATAATAAATAATAAAAGGGGTTGGAGGTTTGGAAAAGGAGTAGTCTAATAAAAAGTACAGGTCAGCGAGTACGCGTCAAACTGCGTCATCACTACTGGACAAAGCATGTCGCACTGGTTTTAGAAAGTTTACGTAAACCCAACAGGAGTCATGGCCACAGACGATGCATTTAAAGTAAGTTTATTTATTTATTTATTTTACATGTGGTTTACCTTTGTTTTGTTTTTTGTTTTTTTATAATTGCTTTATTATCTGGTATGAACTGAATTACACGCAAGTTACTGCTGACGAGGTACCGTGCGGACTCCGGACACACACCGGTTTTGATGTGTCTTTCAGGTGTCTTCCCTGAAGGGGAAAGTGACCCTGATAACGGGGGCCAGCTCGGGCATCGGGGCGGGCACGAGCGTCCTGTTCGCCAGACTCGGAGCCCTGCTGGCCCTCAACGGCCGCGACGTGGAGAACCTCAGCAAAATAGCCAAACAATGCACCGACTGCGGAGCCGCCGAGGTAACTCGCACAGAGCTGGACTCGGATAACGTTGCACAGTGCGGACGTGTTGACGCGGTGCCGAAAGATTATTTTACTACACTACTAGAAATAATCAAGTCATAATTCAAATTAAAACTAATGAAAAAAAGTTAAATTCAAAATGCAAAATACAAACTAAAAGCTCAAAAAGTAAATAATTTATTTTGCAATGCCAAAGATCAAATTGTCAAATGATATTTGTATATCAGTATTGCATGAATATGCTTTTGAAACTTGTGCACAAATGCCTTTTAAAAGTCAGACCATAATGAAACAGGGAGTGTCTCTGTGTTCAGCCTTTGCTTGTTCCCGGAGACCTGACTGATGAGGAGACGGTGAAGAAGACGGTGGAGCGAACTGTCGCTCACTTCGGCCGGCTGGACGTCCTGGTCAACAGTGCTGGTATCCTGGCCATGGGCAGCATCGAGACCACAGACCTGGCTCAGTACGACAAAGTCATGAACATCAATGTCAGGTGGGATTTCAAACACCGGACAGACATATCAGTGCAGAGTCTACGTCAGTGTAGACTGTAATGTAATGTAATGTAATGTAGACATGTCCCAGCTGCTGAACACGTACACGTATATATTTCATGTTGAAGAAATGTAAGTTAGTTTGTCCCCTAACATTGGTTTCACAACACAGATCTGTATTCCACCTGACTCAGCTCTGCGTGCCCCACCTGATCAAGACCAAAGGCTCCATCGTCAACGTGTCCAGTGTCAATGGACAGAGATCAGTGGGTGTTTAGCAGCTCGCTACGTGTCTGTGCTGCTGTGTGTCTTTTAAGAATTGTGATGCACTTGTTTCTCTGTCTGTAGTTCCCTGGTGTGCTGGCCTATTGCATGTCCAAATCCGCCATTGATCAGTTCACGCGTTGTGTAGCGCTTGGTGAGTGAGCCATTTTTCTCCTTTTCTACTGTATGTAAAAGCTCACAATATTAATACTATGACTCTCTTTTTCTTTTATTTCAGAACTGGCATGTAAACAAGTCAGAGTGAACTCTGTCTGGTAAGAATGTGAATGAAAAATGTATGTTGTTTTTATTGTATTCAGTCATTTACTTCATTTATATGTAGGATTTGTACAATTACACAGATTTTGATTTAAAAAGCAGACTTCAGGTGTTTCTGACCACGTGATGTAATACATCTTGTATCCCTGCTCCTGCTGCATCTCTTCAGCCCTGGTGTGATCATCACAGACGTCCACAAGAGAGCAGGACTAGATGAGGACCAGTATGCCCAGGTAACACAGCATCGCAACAATGTAACTGATCTTTTTGCATTCATTTCTGGCCTGGCATGAGGGCTGCAAGTTATCCCAAACTACCCCCTCTACGTTTCTTTCTACCAGTAAATAAAACGCAAACATACCCCAAAATCCTCATTCCGTCAATCTTTTTCACCACCAGTTTCTTGCCAAGTGTAAGCAGACCCACGCCCTCGGTCGGCCGGGGGAGGTGGAGGAAGTGGCCCACAGCATCGCCTTCCTGGCGTCCGATGCAGCCAGCTTCATTACGGGAGTCAACCTACCCATTGATGGGGGCCGCCAGGCCATGTGCCCAAGATAAGATCATGTGTGTTAACATACAGCAGCTGGCTAATATAGATATTGAATATATATATATTCAACCTGCAAGTCTGCCTCTGTTTTGTATCAAATAAGGCAACTGGGGGGGAAAGTTCGAGGGGGGGGGGGGAGGTAAAACGCAGGCAGTTTAAATGCATTTTATTTTCTCGCTTTGTTTTCTTTGATGGGGGAAAAAAAGTGAAAGCTGCTTATCAACAAAAGGTTTCAGACATTTATTGAATTACCTGTTGTGTCATTAGACTACATTCACACAGCATAAAAATGTCTGTAAAGACCAAACACTGTGAGCTCCTGTTCCGTGGTAGTTTAGTGTCGTGTATTGCATGAAATCCTCTGAGTTTAGAGATCGGCGGGACCGACCGTCATCGCCGCACCTTTTGAGTGACAAATGCATGAACACAAAAAAAGGATGGTAATGTCCTAAAACTACTGCTGACCAAAAATGTGATCAAATGTGACGCTGATGCCTGGTTTTGAACTGAAGCTAATCAGAATTTAAATAAAATTAAATAGAATCCACTGTAGATAATAAAGGTTGCATAATTAGACCTTTACATTTGGAGAGATAAAAAAAACAAAACAAACAGACTCAGTGTCAGATAGTACAGAGTATGGAAAATGTTAAGATATTACCTTGAAAATATAATTGAATGAGTTTGGCCTGCGTGTATATTTCACAATCTTCCCTTTTGTCCGTAACGCGCAGACGTTGCTTTGCGGCGAGCTGACAAGTTTCTCATCACGCGCGTCGACCGCTGCAGCGCCGGGCGCCGCCTGTCATCCCACATTACATCAGGGGGCTGTGAGATGAGAGGCGCATACGAGGTAGCATCTTTGACACACTTTTCTCGGTTCACACTGTGGAAAGCTTCGTGGAAAGGACCGCACAGCAGTTGTTTGTGTGGAGATATCTGCATGAACGCGGTCTCTCGGCACCGGACAGTTATTAAAGGCTCAAAAACACTTACCTGGAGACAGCCTGCCTGTGCGTCTGAGGCACACTGTATACCTGAATGAGTGATATGATGTTGATACTGTATATGCCTAAAGGCTGTGGAACAATAACAATAACTACTTTATACTACAATATACAGTACATATACATGTATAAATAATACTTAAACATTAAAATGGGAATTATTACTGTTCCATATTTCTGTACAGATCTCTAAAAACGTTTGAGTTGTTTTGCAGACCGTGAAGAAAATATGATACAACATGGTACGAACGAGACGTTCATATTACTTCCTTCCAAAAGGGTGATTAGTGCTAGAAGTCTTATCTCTGCATTTTCAATGGGCCTTCCTTCTTTGGTGCCCCCTCCCGTTTCTGCAGTCCAAGCATATTTAGTGGGGAGAAAATGGGGGTCTGTTGTTCTGGAAACCACAGAAGCTTTAAGTCTCCCCCCCCCCACCCTCCTTCATGCAGTCCCTCCTTTGAGGAGTATCCCCGGGCCCCTCCGCCGGGTCCTACAAGAAGCACACGGGTCCGACCTCGAGGTGATAGCGCGCGCCAGGTTCTGTGGCTGGCAGGTTGTACACATCCACTATGGGGAGTAAGTTTGGGTCCTGGGTCTGGAAGATGAAGTGGGTCTGGTGCCAGCGGCTATCTTTGATCTGAAGGAAAAGGTTGCATTATGTCACGTGCTGTGATGCTGCTGAACATCAAAGGGTCAGTTCTCTCACGTACCTCTAGTGGATTCTAGCTAAGACTTCTGCCTCCTCAATACAACGGAGGTGAATATGGAATTTTAATTGTGCTGAAACTTACATTTCCACAATGTCCCAGGTACTCTGAACAGACTTCATTATGTGACTTCACTTCAGAGACTAAATTCCATTCATCTACCCTGAATTATGTTGCAGGCAGTATTAGAAACAGATGTGTGCCAATTATAGTGCTAGCACAAGAAGGCAATGAGCTTACTAGCCTGGTTCACTCACAAAGTTTAGAAATCCACCTGTTAACACATAATTATCGTGTATCAGCACAAAACGTCTGGTTTCCTTTGCAGCACTGTGGAGCTTGTATCCGTTTAGTTTATGATGAATGCACGTTTCACACTATTCTGCTGATCTACAGGTTGCAGAACATGCAAGATACGCTGCAGTGCACCAGCAAAGGCGACTGCTAGCAAGTAAACATGCATGTAAACAATGCGATTTATTTAAATTAACAGTGCGTACCCAGCAGTCGTCTCTGGGTATGAGCGGCTCCAGGAGGTCGCCTGCTTGGATCCTCTCCCCTGTCCAGGCCTTGAAGCTCACAGCCCCGGGGGAAGGCTGCAGGGAGGGTCCTGCTGCCCACACGGGTGTGTTGAGGCAGTGAATGGTGATGTGCTGCACGGCCTCAGTGCTCAAAAGGTGGACGAAGTTCATCTGGATACGACCCACTCCTATCTCCAACTATAAAGCGAGTGTATTTTTGATTGATTTACTACATTTGAGGAGATGAACTTGTTTTTCAAATAATCATAATATAAAAATAAAAAAAAGGCTATTTTGTCACAAACATTCCTGACATAAAAACATTAGAAACTAGACTTAGTTGTTGGCAAGTATTAGTCTCTTATCACCTCCCAGATTTATTGCGCTCAAATTCTTCCATTCCAGACTCCAGATCTGTCATTAATTAGAACGAGTTACATCTAGATCAGAGTGTGGCTTTAAGTACGACTGTCTGCCCCCCTTGTTCCATTTACAGTTTGCTGGCATTGAGTGTCTGTGTGCGCTGTGATGTTTTGTTGCTGTATTTTATGTCTGAAGTGTAACTCCAAGTTACACCAAGGAATGAAAGACGAGTTTAAGATTCTAGAAGTGTACTTGCCAGCTGAGCCAACCGGACTAAAAGGGAAGCCGTAAGATTCATTGCGAGGATTATCCATCGAAAAAGAGCTCCAATGTTCAACTCTAAGCCTCTCTACATTCTCCACATGCACACAAGCAATGTTGGATTTGATATTCATCCACTGTCTGCATAATAAGCTCCCAAAGTGACACGAGTTTACATTTTACTGGGTGTTGATTAAATATCTAATAATAAAGAAGTGATCCGAACCTTGGATACTGTGATCGGTTTCAGGCAGGTCTGTCCTCCAGCAGTGAAGTTGCACGTCACCTCAATAGTGTCCGCAGCGCAGCCGAGGTTTGGGTCGATCCAGTAAGTGCCTGTCAGGGAGAAGCAGCGCGGCAAGAGGCGGCTCTTAATTAATCGGGACGGAACGAATATGCGCACCGGAAATGACGGAGGAGTTTTAGTGTCCCCTCACCATCGTGCAGCCTCTGTTCACAGTTGTACAGGTCTCGGCAGATTCGTGCAGGGTGGTCACGGGCTCCCAGTGGGTTCTTAAGACTCTGGATCAGAGTGCTGAGGTACTGCAAGGTCTTGAAGATCTCTGTACTCTGGTCTAACATGGGCAGGTCCATGCTCTGATAATTCTGCTTTGGACATAAATATTGGCATGATTTAAAAAAAGGTTTTCATCCTTTTATTAGATCAGATAACATTTTTCACAAACTTTAGTTGGATCTCCATCTTGTTGAAGTTTATACAGACTTGTTCAGATTAATAACAACTATTAGTAAGCACAGTTTCAAAACTAACCTCTGGCCTCAATGCAGCATGGGAATCGATGATGACTTGAAAGGCGGCACCGAGAGCCTCGTTTCTCTGCCAAAAAAGACAGCAAGGCAAAAAAGGTAACTACAACTATGGTCATTTTTACTTTGCAGTTTATACTACAACATGCCATCATTTCCAGAACCCTTAATCTGACAATAAAGAGAAACCCACTTACGAGTGACAGAGCAGAACCGGGAAGACCCTGAAAAGCAAAGAGAAACCTGTATTATATGTATTATATAAGTGTTTGTGTTCAGAAAGCAGTTCTGTAAATCCTAATCTTCCACCGTTGGTGGTGGGTTCTGCCCATTCTCACACAATACGCAGATATGCACAGGAAATGAGGCATGTCAAGAGCTGCTGGCTAATAGCTGGCTTTTTTTTTCTTTTTTTTTTTCTTCAAATGATTTTCCAGCAGACTAGATGCTGCACCTCCAGCAGACGGTGTCACATAATCTCACGTGTTCAATGCAGATGAGCAGCTGATTCTAATAATTATGTCAGTAAAACAGTATCGTGACTTACTGGGTATCTAAATACTGTTACTTGTTTCATGAAACTTCCAAAAAGATTCAATGATTTGGAAACAAGGAAAATATCTTATGACACCAATGCATGTATCACATATTGCATTACTACATTTTGACTCTTTCGAAGTTGGTTTGCACTCCAAAAGGCCGCAAATCAATCAGTGTGCTTCCATCTCTTGATCTGAGGAGGAGAAAAAACTAAAAAAGACTTACCGGTGGTCCCGGTGGTCCACGGGGGCCAGGAGAGCCCTGAAAAAATAAATTGCATCACCACATTAGCCTTCACATTATTTAGAGTTTGGCCTTTGTAGAAGATGATAAAGTAGTTCATTCATTATTTCTAGGACCGAGCAGACCATGGGCCTGTGCAAAGAATAATGATTAAGCTGCAGAAGTGGATAATGACTCACCCTTGGTCCTTGCAACCCCTGTTGGAAAGAAAAAGAAATGAATAGTGGAAAAATCCCGCAAAAAGAGAATGAGTTTGAGAGCAGACCAGATATTATTCTATCATGTGTAGTTTAACGACGTTTTTGTGTCACCAATTCAATAGACAGTCTTTATCTACTGTACGTTGAATTGTCCTCTTTCTTCTTTGTAAGCCTACACTCACAAATCTTATTTCGACACAGCAAATCCAATTTTTTACGCAGCAAAAGCCACACATGAATATCGGCTTTTTAGGAGTGAATTGTGAATTATGCCTGCGTTTGAGCGCTCAACAAACCTCTTAAAAAGCCTGAGATGAGCATGCAGCCAACATTTATCACCCTGACAGGAATTCCACAGCAGCTAAGTGTCACTGTGAGTGTAACAACAAACAGTGGAGCACAATAGGAAATGAAAAGTGCTGGGGGCAGAGGAGGCTGAGTGGTGTGCTGTCTCCATACTAAGTATCCTATTCTGTGCTCACAGTACAGACAGAAAAGGATTCATCAAAACAGCGCCACGCACCGTCTCCCCCCGACTTCCTTTGTCACCCTGGGGTCCCTGATGGAGAGAAAGGAGACAGAGGATCACTCCATCACTGCCAAAAAGCAGAGAGAAGTCACAAAGAGCTTGGCAGATAGGATGAGATATGAGGTACATACAGAATGACCGCTGGGGCCAATGATGCCAACAGGGCCCAAAGCTCCCTCTATACCCTGGAAAAGAGGCATGTAAGTGACTGGGGACAAATATGATGGAGCATCTGATGGACCACTGCTTATCTTTCACTGGCATTGGCAGAAATACTGCACCGCGTTACCAAACTACCATTAATCTTCATCTTACCATCAAACCACGTGGTCCTTTTGGTCCTTGTATCCCTGCTGAGCCAAAGTCTCCTGGGGGTCCCTTGAAAGACATTTATTTTGGATACGGTATGTTAAGTTAAACGTTAGACCAGCATTAAGTAATCAATGACCTTTGTTGACCTCTATCGGCAACAGCTAGGATTTGTTACACTGACAACCTTCATTTTGTCACTTTTCAAGTGTGAACACTTAGCATAGAGCATAGAGTACATGGGACACTCCATGACTCCAAGACTGTTTCTAAAATGACTTTCTCTTTATACACTATACTTTTTATGGATTTCTTTAGACTAGGGATGCAGCAAACTATTATCACTTTTGATTAATCAATCCATTTGTTTTAAATGAATTAATTAGCCATCTATTGCAAAACATGTCAAAAGTATTCAATTTACAATCCTAACAGAGAAACAAAAAATCCTGACACAGCAGTTGGAAACCGCCCATTTTTGTTTACTAAATTACTTCACTGATCAACAGAAAATGAATTGGCAACAAATCTGATGATCAATCTGTCATTTATTGACTAATCGTGTCAACACTACACAAGACCTCTTACTAACTAATGTCACTTGGCTTAATGTGTTTTAACAAGTGGCACTCTTTGTTAAAGAGATATTAAAGTTGGTTTTACTGACAGCCTGTTGCTCTCCTCTTTGAGAGCTGTAAACACACACAAGGCCCCTTCAGAAACTTGTGGGTAGTGTTACTGTGTTTTTGGATGGATGGTGTAACACCACACAAAACCGTTCTGTCAGTGTCTCTGAGATGGGACATTTTCTTACAACACTACCTTACAGCTGCCCAGCTGCTTTACAATACATGTGCTACCAGTTTTAATCTACCCAACGTCAGGGTTTTAAATTAAAGAGTGAGACTCTAGTAAAGACTTTGGGGTTTCTTCAGCTGGCAATAATCTATAGTGCAGCAGTTATGTAAGTAAAGAAGACTTATGTTGTAGTAGATGTCATCCTGGGGCATGTTACAGTAATCTCTTAACAGCTTTTATACCAATTCTTACTGAAGACAATATAATGTAATAGACCTTCAGACAATTTTTTACCTTCAAACTTCATTCAAGAGGTGAGTGAAAACATTTTTTTTCAGTCATTTACTGTCTCAGAGCCCAAGTCTGGCCTAAAAGTTAAGAACTCTGCTCAGACTGGAAAACTGAAACCTTATACGTTTGCCCTGGTTGTGAATGGAACCTGGTTGGGAGAGCGTACCTTTGGTCCAAACAGACCCAACACCCCTGGATATCCTTGTTCACCAGTATCGCCCTGACAAACAGAAGGGAAAGTATTGTAATCTTCATCACTCAACGAGCAAAGAAGTTATCATGTAAAGACAAATCAACGCTCACCGGTTGCCCTTTAGGTCCGGGGTCCCCTTGTCTTCCTGGAAATCCCATCCCACCAATAGAGCCTCTTTTTCCTGATGCACCAGTTTGGCCTGAAAGACCCCTCTCACCCTGGAGAATGACCACACACAAACACATGTAAACACACGCACATCCTCCTCACATCCCACCCAATAACCTCTCACACCTACATAAACCAGTAGAAGCCTCTAATGCAACTACAAGCTCATGATCCCTCACTGGCTTCCCACCAATAGATACCGCAAATTGCATTAAGTGGGGCACCTCACCAAGTAGGAAGCATCACTGCTAAGAACTGAACCTAGAACTCAACAGTGCTGTGCTGGAGCCTTTTCCCCTACATGACTGTGGTGCCCCTTAAAATCAGTTTTGGAAATGTCATGATCACAAGGTGCAGTAGAACCAAACTACAGTTTGGACAACAACTTGTCCAAATACAATGAATGTTTGCACTTAGATCATTAATATATGACCAAATCAGAATGCAACTTTATTCCTTAAGCATGGGCAGTAATGTGTAGTAATGTAAACTAGATCTAACGCATAAAGCCTCTCTGTGTTTTCCAGTCATTAGAACGTACATTTTATGTCATATTGGCAAGGCCGTGCAAATCAAGACCGCGCCAACTCATTAATATTTGCAACACTAACTTCCCAAACTGACTGCAGTGAATATGAGGCCTTTGAGAAATGGTGTAGACTTTGTGCAGATTTTGGCCTTTGAGATTGGAAAACACTCCAAATATAAAAGGCAGCATTATGGTGCCAAGCAAGGGAACCATGGCAGATTAAAGCTGAGTTGGCAATTCCCACTTCATATTGGCAATAGAATTGCCTGCATTGTGATATATAAAAAATTTAAATAAAAAAAAAGCTTGTGCCATAACTTTAACATTAAGTACTTTGTGAATAAGGTCCAAACTTCGCACTCTTAGCTCGAGCAAATAAAATAATAAATAAAAAAACTGTACACATTGTCCAGCCATCATTCTCACCTTTGGTCCAAAGGAGCCTTGATTTCCAGGTAGCCCTGTCACACCAGTTTGACCCTGCTGCCCAGGTTTGCCAGGTAAGCCCACCTCTTCATCTTCTCCTTGCTCGCCCTAAATACAGAAGACAGTTTTTAAACAATGATCAGATCTGGTTTTCATTCATCCAGGAGTTAAACCACTGACACTGTCCTTACCTTGACTCCTTTATTTCCATCTTTACCAAGGAGTCCATCCATGCCAGGCGGGCCCTCAAGTCCCTCTCTGCCCACAACTCCCCGGGGGCCAGGAGGACCCTCTGGACCCTTAGAAAAGACATTAAGAGAATGTTTATCTCAAAGCTTGCGTTGCTTTTAAACAGTAACATGTAGCTCGACGACTGAGTTATGTCTGATTATAAAGTAAGACAAGAAACTCACTGGTGGCCCTTTGCTCCCAGATGCGCCTCTCGCCCCTGATTTTCCTTTCTGACCCTGGAGAATGAAGAGTTCATGTTCCACAGTTCTGACACAGTTGCATGACAGAAAAATAATAAAAAAATAATATAGCATATTACATGAAAAAATCATGTAGCTTTTATTTATGTCCTTACTTGATCACCTTTGGATCCTTTCAGCCCGGGTTGTCCCTTTGGCCCCGAATGTCCCTAAAACGATCATTACTGTTTGATTTGAATTACACTGATAATTGTGTTTGGACAATTTGATCATAGAGTTTTACATCTCAAGCGAGATAAATGGAGATACTTACAGGAAGCCCTGGGGCACCAGCTTCCCCTCTCTTTCCATCCACACCTAGTTGACCCTGGAAAACATCATTTTCTACATTTCAACCTACAGAACACCACTAAAATCTAATTGACACTACACCGGAAGACAAAAGCGAACTACATGTCAGTTTGTTTTATTTCCCTTACTATGTGTCCGAGGTCACCTGGCTCCCCTCTCTCTCCTCGGTCTCCGGGAGGACCCTGGATTCATATGGAAACAAATTAATGAAACAATCCAGACCACCACTAACAAACAACACAGGAAAAATGGGTACATGTAAGAAACTCACTCTGTCACCTTGGGAACCTGGAAGACCTTCTGCCTTGCTGTCATCTCCCTGTTCACCCTAAACAAGCAATACAGAAACGCAACCGCAATCAATGGCATTTCCGTCAAACCCAATAGTCTGTGCAAAATCAATGCGTGTTTTGTTTGAAAGGATATAACAATGGCAACAGAGTGCCCGCTCTCTTCATATGAATGGCAAATCATTACATGCACTATTACCCACAATGATCCCATTTCACATAAATGGAGCCAAGGTCTCTTCCAGGGTCTTTATGGGATTCATTAAACAATAACCCACGGATGTGTGTATGATTTTAATAGTCATGTGTCGTGCACATGTCAAATGAAATAAATAAATGAGAAGCCAAACAAGCATCTAAAAAGTAGGAGAATAATTGGTGATGGCCACGGGGCCAAGCAAAATTGACACTTACACGGATGAAAAGCAACATATTGTACAATTGGTGCTTTTAACATAACTGTGATGCAGATCAGTATTTATCTGCAGCATGTTTTAGTGCCAGGGTTACCTGGCTCTTTCAATTGACAATCATACATTTTGCAACAACCCGTGTGATCGCATGATACTGATTTAATTAGAATGCAAGTGCAGCCACTATTTCGTGGATATTGGCAACGAGAAAATAACAAATATCCACATCCAGATGTCTCCTGCCCATACAAATTAGCGTCTCACAAAACCCTGGTGCCGTGTGTTCTATTGTTTGCTACTCTCGTCAAATAAACACAAATTAAGGTGGTAATATCCCCAAAATCATGAGTAGAAGAGTCCAGGTGCGTGGCTAATTATATACATTTTGACAGCACTGAGTTAATTGGATGTGTCCTAGTTCATATCATTGATTAAATTAGGCATGACTTTAGGAATATTGGGAGGACAACAAGACAGACAGAGGAAGCGCCAATTAGGGACATAACTAAAGTTTTACAATGTTAAAAGTTATGCAACCATTTAAGCCTCCCACAGCTCATTAGACACAATCAAAGTGCAGACGGCTATTAGGGACAGCAAATAAGTGTGGAAATGTACCTTTTCACCTTTTGGCCCTGGAGGTCCCAGTGGGCCCTGTGGTCCTGTGTGACCCTATGACAAGACAAAAAATTTAAATGGTGGCTCCTTTCAGGACTGTAACCTCGCAGCCTTCACTCCTTTACTGTGTGAACTATTATGTTCATAACGTAGAAACGTGATCAAGGTGGAGACAGAGAGGGATACATCCTCTGTTGCCATGGAGAATGCAGTTTTGTGGTTCGGTGTCAACAATGTGATTATGCTGTTGTCTTAAATCTGCCATGACCTATTTCTCACCCCCAATCTTATCCTGAATCGATTACGTGCATACACAGGTACAGACCAGTAATATTGATCTCTTTTGTACAAGAAAAAAGAGAAAGTTAATTGTTAAAGAGCCCCTTCAAACGTAACGTTTCTTCACCACTCCAATCTTCTGACTGGTAAACAGGAAGTTCTTCATTGGTATGGATAGAGAGAGAGAGAGAGAGAGAGAGAGAGAGAGGATAGAGAAAAGAAAGAGAGATACATTTAGCTAGCTGCAAGCAGACACAGCTTGCTAGAAAAACCACTCCTTTTGCTAGTCAATTTGTTTTGTTATTGTTTTTTGGTTTAGCAGATTTGTCCTTGTATGGCCTTCATAGATAAGTAGGTGTTTACTTTCTGCCCTCTAGTTCTCAGCTTTAAGACAAAAATAAATTTATATTTTGTAAGGTTTAACCTCAATCTACAAGGTCATTAATCAAGATGATGTCATATTTACCCTGGTTTATACCTTTTATAGCAAACAATCAGAAATCAAAGTGAAGTCAATGGCTGAAGACAGACCAGCGATTTCCATAAAAAATAATACAAGGGGTTGTTAACACATCAGGGTACTGGAGAGGATTCCCCCGACGGAGGAGGGAAGAAGAAGCACCAGACAATTAGATTCAGCCTGTGATTCATCACCACCAGAACAATACAAGCAATTCAATAATGTTCTGTGTGATATATAAACCCAGACGAAGCGCCTTCCAAAAATCAATGCAGACTTTTTAAACACAGGTCGGTGTGAGGAAACAAGTGCTAAGCATTTTGTGGCAATAAATAAAACGATGGAAACAGGTTTAATAAATACAGCTTGGACATTTGGGCATCTTCATCAGATAATGTCTACCTTGTCAACAAGGTAACCTACTTGCTTTTGTCTTTTTAGCCTACACTACTATGTGGAATGAACATAAAAATAAAATCTTTCTTCTCATCAAATATATTGAAAGAACATTTATAAATTGACAGCAGATGAAAGAGGCTTTGGTGCTGTAGATCCCTCATTACATCTTTTAATGAAATGTATTATTCCATCACTATTTATAAAGAAGTGCTTACCTCATAACCTGATATGCCTGGATCTCCTTGTTGGCCCATTTTTCCCGGAGCACCCTGGGGAAATATATATATATATTTAGCCCACATCTACCAACAACCAAGCAAGTCCTTCAAAACGCCTGGGGATGTCTTACCACTGGCCCGATGGTTCCCCTCGCTTCCTTCTGTCCAACAAACCCCATCTCGCCTTGCTCACCGATTGGCCCAGTCTCACCCAGGTGACCTTGGTGACCCTTGCTCCCCTGGAGAGAGGTCATACATCAGCAGGTATGCAGTGAGTGTACAAACCTCCCTCCCCCTGAACAGTGGGGGTAGTTTGACAATTCAAACATTTAATACTGAAAGCCTATTTGACGAGCACTTCCAATGCCATTCTTATGGAGGTTATTGACCTTATTGTTTACCACTACAGCAGAGAACTATTCAACCCCTCGTACGCGAGAGCAAACTGACAGGCATCCAAGAATGAAAGGTGTGTTTTAGCCCCAAGCAAGTGAACTGACAAACCTTTTCTCCTAGTTTTCCTCTTTCACCAATTTTGCCGGGTTTACCCTCCTGCCCCTGGTGAAAGAAAATCGAACAAGGTTGTAAGTGGACAAAAAGAGCTGTCTCTTCATGGGAATTTAATGAAATTTGGAGTTGGCTTACCCTTACACCCATCAGTCCAGGAGGCCCGGTGGGTCCTTCCTTTCCTTTCAGGCCGATTTCACCCCTGTCTCCTGTAGTGCCCTCTGGACCAGCATCCCCTTTCTCACCCTGAGAAGAGTAGTCCAATGAGAAAGGTGATTGAGATACAATACACTGGACTATTTTGGTGTTTATACAGGCAACATTGGCCTGCTTGCATACATATCCAGACTGGAAAAATTATCATTCATATCTAATAAAAAATTTTGCGTTTCACAAGTCAAAAATAAATGCATAAATAATAAACTACCTTGACTGAATTTAATGTATCAATGACAAGTCAATTTGTGCGTACAGGTACACGACAAAGCATGGAGGGCCACAACGACAAAACCTAGTTCACCCCATATTCTTACATTTTGAACAGTTAAGAGTTTGATTCTGGGAGCTTGGCAAATATAAATAAAATAAAATCTTAAATTGTACCCAGTATTCCTACGCCACTAAGACGCGAGGCCAGGACAGGGAGGATCAGAGCTCTACAGCCGGCTCTACATAAAAGTCTTGATGCAGCATTCTGAAGTAGCTGCAGTTTCTACAGCGACAGCTCAGGCATGTAAACAGAGTGTTACAGTAGTTTGGCGATACACAACAGCATGACTAATGTCTTAGTGCTCAGTAATCTGGAAATATTTCCAAGATGGAAGAAGAAAAGAATGTGACAATGGTTGAAGGGGCTGCCAGAGTATTACCTGAAAGGGCGCCATGGCTCAGCTGGAAATATGATGCTACATTATCAGGACTGATAATGAAGTTGCAATTTTACTGAAAGAAATGGTTGGTCAACCAACCCTTCATAGCAGACAAGCTGTTTTGTAGACAGCTACATACCCAACTGACCAAGAGTAGTTTCAAGGGACAGCTATAGCAAGGCCGTCTACGTAAAGAGGGTTAAAAACAAAAAGGCTAATAGTCTGCCCAAGTGGAAATGGACAAAGAATTGAGCCCTTAGGAACACCGTGGATAAAAGGAGCAGAAGACAAATAATGTCTTGCAGTAACTATGGAACACCTGTCAGGGAGATGGGATGCCATGTTGTCCCCCCTTCTGAATACTCTAGTAAACAGCATGAGGGCTGTGCTTGAGATGTAGTAGTAAAAGAACTGTACATCAGCACACTTCAAAACCTCCTGAGACCCTTCAGCATGCTGATAGCGGAAAAAGAATGCGTGCTTCGCGCTTTGTTGTAATTAATCCAACTTCCATTCAACTATAGAAAATGTAGGTGTGTTAAAGGCCGGCATTTCCAATGGTGATAGGAGCCTCTAAAAAGTGCTTAGAAATTCATTTTCCAAATGATTTGTATTTGTATTCTTCACAACACTGTTATACTCACCTCTCCCACCGTGCCCTCTCTCAACACACTGACAAACCTGCAATTCCATCTTGTGTTAATTAAAATATCATTTTAGTTTTTAATGTTCAATTCCCAGTAGGTTCGACTCCAAAACCTGCTTGTTTCCTCCTTGTTTATTACTCTTAATTTTCTCTCCCTGTTCAGCTTAGCTTTCCTGATACAACCTAATTGTGGTTTATTAAGATGCAATTACTGCTCCTCTCTGAAGCAATAGATTGCAGATATACAGTACAACTGGCTTTCGCTATTTGGTAGGACTCACTTGATACTCTTGCACCTGGAAACAAGAAATAGGCATTTCATTTGCTACAGGTTGTTTGAAAGAGGAAGTCACAATAACGTCCTCCATCTCTAATTATTTGCTTCACCAAGTTATACGACAATGAACAATGACAATGCATTGATTTTCATTTTACAGTGCAAGTTGCAAATCCCTCTTGAGCTGCCATTTTCCATCCAGGTCCAGGAGCTGCACCGTGGCCAAGAACCACTCAAAGTAGTTTACTCTCCTGACAAACACAAAACGTCCTGTACAGCACAGAGCAGACACACACACACACACACACACACTCAGGTTGACTCTATTCTAATCCTCAGTGTTCTCTGTGCTCACATTTTACCACATTCTCTAAGCCAAAAGTTGTTTGTCGGTCTGTCAGCAATACGCCCGGCAGTGTGGCTCTGCTGAGTGGGCAGGCTTTTTGTGCTTTCCATCTTCTTTTCTGTTCTGTCACAACACGTGCCAGACTTTAGAGACACTTAAAATAGCCCCGCTATCTGTTTTCACTAAGCGTCAACACAATGCAGCTCCAACTGTACAAAGGTCGATATCTCACAAACAATACTCGACTTGCTCTAATTACAATAAGCTGCTACAGTAAACGGGAAAGTTCACAGAGTTCAAAGACTTAAAACATCAGGAAAGAATTAATCCGCGTTGACGCTATTGACAACAATTTGAGTATTGGCCAACGTTTTCCAGTTACTGTGGGTCTAAACAGTAAAAAGCACTTTTTCAAAGTGATGAATAAATCAATGTTTGATTCAGAGTACGTCTCTTATTTCTGAACTTGCCTTGACTCCATCAGGTCCACCTGTTCCAGCCTCCCCATCAATGCCTGGTTCACCCTGATATACCAATCATAAAAATATTATGGTTGAAATATGTTTTGGTGTTACAGGGACAGTAATCACAGGAAATAAAAACAGATGCGGAGCAAGCCAGACACTGGCAAACCTGTATGTGAGCACATTTTAAAAACTAACCACTTGGTTTACTGTGTGTTGCAATTTTTGAGCGTTTGCCTAAATAAATCCAGTGCACTTTAACTTGAGTTTTTATAGAAAGAAAACATGGGATACTCACTCTCTGGCCAATCAAACCCTGCTCCCCGATGTTGCCAGGTAGACCAGTGGCACCCTGTCGGAAGAAGAAACGTGACGGAGAGTAGTATGGGCGTTATATTTGCACCCCAAATGGACTGTATTTTTCACCAGCACATAAGTTATACACATACCTAGTTCCATAAAATTTCACTTGGAAGTTAGTTATAGTTATCTTGGTAGCAACAGTAGTTACTTATCACTCTCTCAGTGCTTCCCTACTTTCCCAGTAACTGATAATCCTACTTGCAATCTGACTGGAGACAAAACAGCCAATTACAAGTGACCTACTACACCAATCTGTGAAGCACTTTTGGAACCGTTAAGGATGAAAAGCGCTATATAAGTGAAGTCCATTTACCATTTTACTCTCAGACTAAGCGAGAAAAGTTTGAGAAACCACATCCATTATTGTTGTGCACTTACGTAAGAAAAAAAAAATCTGTTGAGCATAGAATACATTTTTGTCTCAGATAAAAAATTTCTAAGGATTGAGGCCCAAATATAATTTCATAGAGCAGAGAGTACATCCCCCATAACCATTTTATGCAGCAAAGGCTGTTCTATTGTCATCCCACACAAAGGTTCATGATGTAAAACACAAACTAAAGTACACATCGGCCAGTTCAATATCTCAAAAATCAATGATAACATCAACACCATATTGTCATATTCACCTTCTCTCCAGGTTCAGCAGGCGGTCCTCTCTCTCCAGCCTTCCCCGGTGGCCCCTGTCAAAAACAGTGACAGCCTTTAGTATTCAGAGATAACGTAAAAGTCAGCCGGAGCTCTCACGCCAGCTGTGTGATCAAACTCACCCTCAACCCCATCTCCCCCAGAGGCCCAATTGTTCCTAATGGCCCTGCTGGTCCCTGTGGAAAAGAAGAGGCATCGATAAAAAGGTTAAGTGTACTTTCTAATCTTTGACAAACACCTCTGAAACTGACAGCAAATGAGGAAAATTGGGAAAAGAAATAAGAACCAGGCAGAAAGTGTGGATTTGTGGAGATAAGTTAATCTGCAGGACTAAGAGCCTTCAAAAACACAGAGCCAAAGCTTCTGCGAGTGATGGAAACAGTCTGGCTGTTATAGAGACACATTCAGGCTACAATAAAGCTGCCTCTCCAGGAAGGAGATGGTGTAAATCAAATTATCTCAGACTCGACTTTTCTTGGGCAGAATGAGAGAAAGAGGATTAGGTTGTTCGGGGCTTTTTGAAGAAGAATATGGGTTTCTAGGAAGCACTGAGTAAAAAAGTGTCAAAGTGGAGTTTACATGCAAGGGCAGGAAGAAGGAAGCACAGCAGGTGAAGGAGAGCCACAGGTCATTACAGAGAATGAGACTATGGTTTCTATCCTCTTTAAGATATGTTTTACATAACTGAACCAGACACAGTAAACACAGAGAAAACAACATTACCATATAGCAGTTTGATAATTGGGGTTGAAATGTGGATCCAAAATAAGGCACATTGATGTAGGCAAATAAACTCACCGGCTCTCCTGCTATTCCTTTGGCTCCTGGAAGCCCGGAGGGTCCTTGGACACCCTGAAAATAACACAGCTGTTTATAATCACACACACACACACAGACACGGAAATGCTACAACACCCACTAGAGCAACAGTGTGCAACACACACCTCTCTTATCCACCACTGTTCCCCCAAAATGAGTCCACCCTAAAAATCCAAACTGACCTAAAAGAGAACGTCTGTTAGCCCCAATCACTTACTGGAAATCCCTTTGGCCCAGCTTCACCTGGCTCGCCGACCCTTCCCTGCAGCAAAATGACACAAATGGAAAAGTAAGTTTGCACTCTAAGAGGTGAACAGTGAGTTTTTAATGGTGTTGTTTGTTGTTACACCATGTCAAACCTATGGAGGGTTAAACGGGCATATTCAGCATAAGACTGGGGCTCAGTTCACTTTCTTGTGTGTTCTTATATGTTTTACATAATAACCAAGTCATTATTCCAATGTAGAAGAACAAGGATGATGTTTACTGTCTGTAAAAATGCCAATCACAAGATGTAAGAGCCCATAGTAATTTTCTTTCTGGCCCACAAACACTCCACATCCCAAATATATTTAATTACCAATGATTTAAAACAAAGAAAAGCTGCAAATCACACTTGAGAGACGGGAACTCGTGAACGTTTAGGCCTTCTTGCTTGACAAATGACTTAAAACAACTAGTGGTGAAGGAAGTAACTAAACACATTTACTCAAGTACTGGACTACAATTCTAAAATATTAAATCTTTTACTTGACTGTTCCCACTTGATTTCGGAGGGAAATGTTTGACAGCTATAATAATTACTAGTTACTCTGTCGAATGGGATTTTACATATAAAACATGCAACGATCGTATATAATGTTTTGTTATAGATTAAACTACTAACAGTGTATAAAGTAGGTAACATCAGCTACACCTCAATTAGCACCATGTAAAATTAAAACACATAAATGCATCAGTAATAAATCTGTATGATTTATAA
The DNA here is from genome assembly GCA_036023655.1 of Nannoperca australis. Classification (NCBI taxonomy): domain Eukaryota; kingdom Metazoa; phylum Chordata; class Actinopteri; order Centrarchiformes; family Percichthyidae; genus Nannoperca; species Nannoperca australis. The sequence goes on from JAVQJD010048912.1 coordinate 20,462, forward strand.
TAATAATACTAACACACGCACAGGAGCCATTTTTCTTCACTTTACTTTTACTTTTGATACTTTCTGTACATTTCACTAATATATTAATACTTGCGTTATTTTGCTTGAGTAAGATTTAAGTGCAGGACTATTTAAATAAGTATTTATGTTACAAAGATAAAGTTTTTCTTACCGTCTTTCCGGGCAGGCCCAATTTTCCTGGTGGACCATCAGGGCCCTGCAAAGAAAACATCCAACTCAGATAACTGAGCTTCCTGAAATCCCCCAGAGTCTAAATGTTCCCGCCTGCCAAGCACTACCAGGACCATCAATATTTTAGGACTCTTTGATTTAAGGTTCTGTTGTTTGATTTGCAGTTAACAAAGAGTGTCCTCTAAAGATTTTTTAGAAGTTAAAAATAGGAAATAATTACAGCCTGCTGAACAAAGCTGCTTGTAAAAGGTTCTCATGATTTTTTCCCCTCTGTTTCAGAAACTTGGGCCATTTTGTTTATCCTTGCTTTCTGCAGGGCAGATTCAATGTGTGCAATTAGGAAGTCGAAGGGCAGACATTGCTCTTAAGCAGCTTGGTGTGAAAAGCGACTTTGTTAATAAAGACCCACAAACTTGAACAAAATGTGAGACTGAGAATATAAAATATTATATGAACCATTCACACTGGAATTATTGACCGCTCACCGTTACTCCAGTGGACCCTTTCTCTCCCACTGGGCCGTCAGGACCCCTCAGACCCTATGCAAAGAAATACAAGTTGTAGTGATGAACAGCTTTGGAAAATGTGGCCTTTAACAGACCTGAGGCACACTGTTTGACATATTAAGTCAATGAATTAGGGCACTTAATCTTCATTTTTGTCATCCCTATTTCTTGGAGCCTGGGAGGCAGCTCTCTTGGTTTTATTGTGTACTGTGGTTGAGCCCACATCGGAGAGACACCATCAAAGATTGGGGCAATTTTGCAAATACTTGGCATCTGAGAATTAGCTCCGCAACCTGCCAAATCCAGACACGACTGTGTAGGACTTTGTCCCGATCTTTCCACGATCTCACACACACACACACACACACACAGTGGTACCGCCTGCACACTGGGGTTATTGTAAAGAAGCCTGGGGAAAAGGTCACAAATCCTGTAGCTGATTCATCCTTGCCATTAAAACTGAACTTAACTATTCACTGTCAGAAAACATTAAAGGACTGACTGGGTCTTTTGCTGGTGTTGTTCATGGAAGCATGATATATAAAAGGGATTTCAACCCCAACTCCTACCTATATGAGGCTGTGACATTTCCACTGCTGCTTGGTAATTACAGATACATTTGTTCAAGACTGTTGATGGGCGACATAGTGGCGTTCAGTTAAAAGGGCAACTATTGTATTTCTAATTGTGCTCGTGTACACTTGCTGACAGTTATATCAAAATTGTGAAATGTGTTTTAAAACATTTAATAAGTGAAAAGGCTTTTTCACAAGATGCCTGTTTTTCCAATAACTTTTGTCGTTATATATTGTAAAGACATTACAATTAAATTGAGATTGATAAATCCACTGAATAAGTGATTCCTGCTTATTTAATGATCGGTTATGTATAATACTGAGTGACATTTGCACAAAAAGAGGGGATCATTTTACTTTATTTCCAGTGCAAATTCAGATTTTCTTGAATCATGTCACACCTTCATGCTACTACGGGAGTGATCGGTTTCTCTGCAGGGAAAACATATCGACTACATGACCTATTAAGATCGACATGTTTTACAGTGCAGGCAATTTACCATCCAACCCTCCCTCCATAATCCATTCTACCCGAGCAGGCACATTAGGTGGAAGCTCACCCACTTCCCCTTGCTTTCTTTTAAAGTGCACCACTTGCTTTTAGGGTTTTTTCCTTAAGAGTACAGTGAAAACCCTTGAGGTAAAATGATGGTAATGGCTTGCTTACGTATCTGAGAAATGCATCACATGAAGATTGAATAGGTGCTTAAATTCAGTGGGGTCTGTTTGGATGTCACTGAATGACAGGGTGACATGATGCTGAAGTATGACTTAACCTTCTTGAAGTATAAAAAGTTAAGATATGAGAGCAAACAAAAAGTAAAGTAACAGTATTGGATACATCCTCTGAAGCTATTATCGTCTTTTTTGAGGTAATTTCGTTTTTACATTGTATACAGAACATTTGGCACAGGAAAAAGGTTGTTACTGGTTTTTCCCCATGCTTGTTGACTGGGAATTACTTCAGACAGTGTAATAAGGAGACTGGTGTTTAATCATACTGGTCTTAATTTTATTTCCCAAAGCCTTGATGTAATTTTCAGCTATTATAGTATAATAAATATTGCATTTGTGACTGCTTGTGATATCAGGGGAGCTGTGTAAAAACCAATCCACAGAATGAAATGCCTTAATTGTACCACTTATTCATGTTAGATCAATTATTCATTCAGTCCAATAATTATGCTGTGCAACCATGGGCTATTTTCCCAAAGTAGAAAACTCAATTATGGAAAAGCCAGGGAACACTGGAATAATTCTGAGTTCATGGCAAACACACACACATTTTCATGTACAGAAACTCCAGGGTGTTTTAACTGTAAGTAGCACAATGTTGGGACAAGCTGCTTAGCATGTTAGAATCCATGTGCTTTATTAATATATCCTCTTGTGCCTACACAGAGATGTTTTTGCACCGCACTTCTTAGAGAAGTAATTATCTGTGGATGATTTGATCAGTAAAGTTTGAGTTTCTCTACTTTGTGTTCTTTCATGGTCTGTTCAGTGAAGATGAAGCTGAAGGTGACCATCGCTGCTCATGTTAACTACTGTAACTTCCTACATTGATTCCAAATAAACTATTGCTATGTGCAGCTGCTTGGGATGTAAAGTACATGATTTCCTATGCAGCAAATGTATTATTTTCTTTGGTAAGACATATCGGCAATTACAAAACAAGACTTGCTACACATTTGACATTTAAGCCAACACACTCACAGTGACAACGCTATCATGCTGATATTTAGCAGGTATGTTTACCATGTTCACCACCTTAGGTTAGAATGTTAGCATGCTAGCATTTGCTAACTAGCACTTAACACACAGTACAACTATGGCTGATGGGATGCTAATTGCATGAATTTAGTGCAGACTGAATTGTTGTGTCATATTATTTGGTAACAGACCGTAGTTACATGCAACCTAATGGTTATATAATCTTACAACACAGAGTTCAGTTACTTACCCTCCTGCCTTTGGGTCCTCTGATGCCGATGGATCCCTGTGAACCAGGAGGCCCCTGAATGTGTGTGAAAAAATAATCTTTGAGTTTGACTGTACCAAACTATGGAAACTAAGGTATAAGATAAGATATAAGAGACAAGTCCGGGTATGTAGACCACACAACAGGCCAGTATAGTCGGTTTACATTCGGTGCACATAACGCTATGACAGTGATAACAGTAAACTTACAGGGATCCCTTGCGGGCCATGTGGCCCCGTCTCTCCGGGTATTCCAGTGTGACCCTGATGGATACAAAATGACTCAAATGATATTTATATGATTCATTTAAAAAATAATAAATAAATAAATAAATAAGCGCTCAAATTTCAGACAAAACTGGGTGGCCTTATATTATCTGCCTATTCGAACAGTCTCTCCCAACATATCACACCCCATCCCTTAAGTATGTATAATTGAATGCCCCCTGGTACGAGAGACAGGGTCCAGACTTACTCCTTACCATCGGCCCCGGTTCACCTGCTGGCCCAGGGGCACCTGTTTTGCCTCGATCTCCCTGAGGAACCACAAGACACGGTTAGAGAAACATCACAAGCAGAGCTGCATCTATTCTTTTCATTATTGATTAATCTCTCTGATACCTTCGTAGATTGATCGGTTAAGCGTTCAGTCTATTAAATATTTTCACAGAGCCCAAAAGGGATGCCTTCAAATTGCTGGTTTTGTCTGATAGGATCAAAGATATTTAATTACCAGTGACAAATTACAGAGAAAAGCAGCTAATTTGAGAAGACCGTTCCACCAAGTGTTTGGCATTTGAAAACAGTTAAATCAATTATCATATTTGTGGTCAGTGAAGTACTGTTTAGGCTATAATCACATGCTACGTCAACAGAGATCAATTTAACGGATTAAAATGGACGTCAGATAACGACAAATTGTCATACTAGCATTGAGACCATGCTAACCTTTTCTCCAGCGATGCCCGAGTCTCCAACAGGCCCGACAAAACCAGGCAGCCCCTGAAGGAGAGAAAGCGTGCTGTCTTAACTGCCTCATATTTCTCTTAGCTCTATTGAAGTTAGATTCCTCATAATGGGGCTGCACAGCTTTGGGACTCAAAGAAAACAGACACGCAGAGAGACACACAGCGAGCATCAGACAGAAATCAGCAGAAAGAGGGAGAAAAGCCTTTACCCTTTCGCCAAGCTTCCCGACCTCGCCAGTTATCCCGGTCTCGCCCTACAGCAAAGCACCCAATTAGCATATCACAAACTTATTCATGCCTTTCTTTTTTAGTTCAAATCAGTTGAAATGTGCTTAGAGCCCCGTTCCCCTGTGGTACCGGAGAATTAACATCTAATTTACACATATTCATATGATTCATTATCATAAAAGAAAAGCCGGAGAGAGGATGTTCAGTTAAGGATGACAGTGTTTCGGGCGGTGGACGTGTGACTTTTAGGTCTGACCTTGAGTCCGTCTGGGCCTGTCAGTCCAGGGAATCCCTGCCTCCCAGGCCTGCCCTGAACAGACAGCAAAAATGACACAGAGAAGTGTGCTGCAGCTCCACACAACAAACAATAAACTCTACATCTCCTGTAAAAGGTGCAGTCTGTGAGTCTGCTGTCCCTCGAGAGGCCGCGGCACAAAACAAACCAACAATTGATGCAAAACAAAAACAGCCCTCCACGAAACGTAATGATCCGTAAAACAAAAGCACAGCTTGCAGCATCAAAGGCTTCTTATTACTCAAACAAGTCATTGGGTCATTTGTGTTTGTTTTCAGTAATCACTTGTGGGTTACACTTTTGGGAGATGGCTGACCGGAGTCAACCAGCACAAATAGAGAGTTTCATTGGAAAAGTCTTCTCTATTGTTTAGCCCGGGATGACTCCAAACAAACACTTTAGTTTAGATCGAGATACTCATTGTTGACTTTATTTATACTGCAGAACAGTTCCAAACATTCCTATTTGTCTCTAATAAAGTTTGTCTTGCACGGCCTCTTTATCAACTCGGTGCTATGTTCAGACGCTAATAACTGAGAATATAAATCTATGTATGGTGGAGAATAACAAACAACAAAGGAGACTGTTTGAGTTATGAGTGTCCCTTTGAAATATTAACTTTAATTGCACATTTGACCTCACGAATAGATACCAATATAATGTATTATTATCAGGATTTCAGTTCGTTTTCCTGTGCATTCATCTTAAAATGAATCAGTCATCTGATTCGACTATACATTTTGGTTTGCCCTTTAAAAGGCACTAGCTTTTGTCTGTGATTTGTGTGCATCTGTTTTTATGATAGAAGAGAGCATAGTAATTTGCTAACCAATCTGGTGATATGCGAATACACAGCGTCCAATAGGAAGTCTTTCAAAACAGCTTTAGAACAATAGATACATCAGTCAGCCAAAGGACTTACTGGTCATAGTTATTCCTCCAAAGCTACATTTAGGCAGAGACACATGGTGCACGTGTTGTGTGTGTGTGTGTGTGTGTGTGTGTGTGTGTGGATCCTAAAAGACAACTGTGTGATTGTATTTTCAACTGGTCCAGAGTTGCAGGGCTTATCCAATCAGCACTCACCTCGAGTCCAGCAGGTCCAGCGGGTCCAACTGGTCCTTCATCACCCTGACAAAAAAATGGTCACAAAAGGTCAGGGGGAGACAAATAGCTTTTATCTTTAATTCATTTTCTAAATATATTAGGCCAACCCCACCTGAAGTCCAGGTGTTCCTCTTGGACCTGGGAATCCTCTTGTCCCCTGGTTTCCCTATGGATGAAACACTGAGGGTGAACTTTCAGTCGCTGACAATTCATGTCTAAAGAATGTGCTCTGCTAACCTTGGGTCCTTCAGGGCCATTTTGTCCTGGTGGGCCAATGTCACCTGGAAAGCCCTGTGAAAATGACAGGAAATGAAATCACCACACAGTGGCATACTTTATTCAGACAGCTTTGTATTAACATCTACGGTGAGTGAAGAACAAACATAATCCATCTGGTCAAAATATAAAGCTCATTAAATATAGTGTCCTACCTCTGGGCCAGGAGGGCCAGGTGACCCATCAGGGCCCTTTTCACCAGGTTTCCCCTAAGAAATGTCACAAATTATACAGTTAAACCTCAAAAGAACTTTACAAATTGACCATACCACAGCCCAAATATACTTAATGGTTTGTGCAGGAAACATTATGTGGCATGTTACTAAAATAAAATATAACCCTGAAAATGACAAGAAATCTGCCTCATAACACCTTTTTAAAAAATGCATATTCTTTGTGCATTTTTATGTTATGGACAGCAAGTTACATGGAAATCCCACTTTCTTAAAGCTACAGGTGGTAAGTAAACGTATGGCCTTTTAGAATGGCTGCTACAGCAAGCAAGAGAGTGGGTTTTTTTCATGCTAGAATCTCAAATTATATCAGAGAGCACTGAAAATATTACGGACACTTAAGACCGCACGAGTGCCAACTTCGGTGGATTAGTCTTAAAGCTAAGGCAGCACATGCACTGGGAATTTGCCGGTGCCCTGCTCTTTGAGGGGTTGTTTATGTCCCAGCCTGATTAGCATACATTTCCTAGACCAAAGTTCTCCTACACGCATGAGTGCCTGAAGTTTGCTTTTGTATACATTTGAAGATTTCCACCCGTTTTCCTTCAAGAGCACCAGCAATTTTTTTTGAGTGCATCCTAAGAGTTCCTGTATGCTTTGAGCTGACCACTAAGCTTTCTGAACAAAATTCTCTCTCTGAAG
>JAVQJD010048937.1:0-22515 GCA_036023655.1 Nannoperca australis
GTACCACTGCTTTGAAAATGTTCACTTGAATGTTTAATGTGTAAATAGGAATTACAGCTCTATTTAACTAAATTATTTTGCCCAGTTTGAAAATGTGTTGGTTTTCTCTCTGAAATGACTGAACATAGTGTTTCATTTTAGATAATTAGTATCTAACGGGAGCGTCTGTCTGTGTGTTTGGTGTTCTGTGACGAGGAGAATAATATCTACTCTTGGCCCTTTTACTGTGTGGAATGCTGAAACAAACACACGTACTTTAAGAGATGAAAGGTGTTTTATTGCTTTTCATTGTTGACATAAGAAAGTGATTTTAGTTTTAGTCTAGCTTTCACCAAAATGTTAGGAGTGTTGGTGTCTGCTACACCTGGGTGAACAGGGAAGCTCTGGAGACTTCCTGCGGGCCAACCCGACCGAGGTAAAGTTACAGGAGATAGGCTTCAAGCAGGAGTCCAGATGCAAAAATACTCTCTCTTGGTTCCTCCTATACGCAATGACAACAGTGGTCACACCTGAGGCCTTTGTCCAAATCTGTGTGTGGTTTCATGACGTTTTCCAGTACGATGACTTGTTCTGTTGTTTTCTATTCACAAAACCAATCGGAAAATATCATCGAACCAGGATGTTTTGTGAAATTCACCATGTGCATATTCAAGGTGGATATAAAACAGTAGTAAAAGATTATGGTGACAAAATCACCTGTGAATCGTTTATATTCAAGGTTTAATGTTTCACTTCAAATGTATTCCCTTACAGTTAATAGTTATCTTGCCAAGCTGTAAGGCAGTATTTTATTTTAATTATTATCAGATACGTCCTGATTGCTTTTGTATGTTTTTTCCCTTATGCAATCTTCAAAGTATCTCAAAGTGTTTCTAATCTCACAGTTGGAGGGAATTCAATGAATTCAAAATCAGTTTGTGAAAGAATTTTAGATATTCTGCATTATCCCTTCTGACTTTCCTTTGCGCTCTTAAAATGTGTTTTTAATAGTATAAAGTGTTCTTTTACAGGTGGAGGCCACTCTCTGCTACCCAAAAACTGAATTGAAAAACTCGGATCTAAACCATGAATTTTTGGAAAGCTTTACTCTATAATCCATTTGAGTTATTCAAACAATATGTAAAGCTATACATTGTACAAAACTGCTGATGTCTGCTTTGTGCTTTTCCCTCTTTAGGTTAGGAGACAAACAGAAACCTTGCAGAACTCAAGGAGGAGAAATCTGCCAACAGCAGTCCTGTCCTCATCCGTCTTCCATCGCAGGTGGAATTATCAAAAGGCAGCATCCGCAAGAGTTTCATGTCTTGTGTCTGTCAGTTCTTCATACAAACGAACAACTATATTTATGATATAATCTCTTACAAACAATGACAGTAAAGGAGGTACATTGTTAAAGAACACTGCTGTGATTTTATAATATTTATTATGACAGGACACGGTTTTTAAAGTTTTCTCTAATAGTGCATTAATATATAGTCACATACATTCACTCTTTTACAAATGTGACAATGTATTTACAAATATATTAACTGAAATACATATGACATTGTACAGTATGAGCCAGTCAGTCCGATGTCAGCAGTTTATAACAGATTAAATGCTGGTCTGCAACTGAATTAACTCCAAACCCAGACACTGATGACCTGAACTACTTCGAAATGGACATTAAATGAATTCACTTTAAGTGATGACATCCTGATTCTGTCTACAACCACTCTGTGTTACCATCAGGCATAACAACTGCTTTGGAGGAAAACCTATTTCATTTACATATACAGTATTGGTGATTTTAAATACTGGCTTTTAAAGTACAACTTGTGTATATTTAAAAAAATATATATGACAATGCACATTCTTTAACAGCTTCATTATCACTTTCTGGCACTTCTTACAGATGGATCTTCCCTTTTTCTTGTGGGGCGAGCTCAGTTTCGTATTTCCTATAGCAATGTTTCATTTCAGCAGAGTCATCTCATTAATACTATCCCATAATGTGATAAATTAAATATGGCTGTATGTTCCTCACATCCTGTATTTCATTCAGGGGGGGTCATTTGGTGCTGTCCATCGGCGTGGTCATTTCTCGGGTTCATAATACCTCTTCTTCATGGCTCGATATTTCCTGAGGAAATAGAGAGCCTCAAGTTCCTTGATGACAAAGTCTCCGCGGGCCACGAGCTTTTCGATCTTCTCAGGGTCCGTCACGTCCTTATTCTTGATGAAAGCTGCCTTCAGGCGCTCTCTGAAATAAGCCGCTCCCTGGGGGTACTCACGGCCAAGATACAGCAGCTTTTGGAGGATGACAGACACATTAAAGCCATTTGCAGCACAGGGTGTGTGGGTGTGTACGTGTGTGTGTGTGTGTGTGTGTGTCGTTAACTGATTCACTTACAGTCTTGTACAGCTTGATAACCTCACCCCTGAAAGGGTTGGCCATGTCAGACACGAGGTGACCTTTCACACCCCTGAAACGAAAAGAATATGACATAACTATAAAATGGCCATGGAAACAGAGACAGAAACACTCGGTGGGCGTAAGTTATAGGAAGACAGAAGCCAATAAGACAACAGAATTAGCCAGAGCCCTAAAGAGATGCGACATCTAATCGATCCACTCTTGGATTAGCTAGCTGCAGCTAAATAGCCAGCTTGTTAGTTAGCTTGTTAACACATCCTACATTCATCACATTAAACAGTGCATTTATATTTACACGTGTTCTTGTGTTGAGTAGATGTACTCAAGCGGTACAATAAAAACAAGTCTCCTTTTCTTTGTCCTTCTGTCTGCCAAAGTGGTTAGCTGGAAACTCAACCGTAAGTCGTTTCCTTATGTCGCAAATAAAAACAGATAACTGCGCGTGCGCAGCGTTTCTATGGTTACTTAGACGCTGGAGATTTTTTAGTTTCAGCATGGTGAGTTTTTTCTCTTTTTTTCCGAATAAACTGCCCCTGTTTGGCCTTAAACCATGTCATATTCATTTGGTTTAAACCGCAGGGTTTAACTTTAACTATAATTGTTTGTTGTGAACATAGAATGTAAGGCTAAAGACAACGTACTAATTTATAGGTTTGTAGTTAAACTCACTGCAATTAGCTAAACGGCGTAGCTTTCAAGTTAGCAGGAACCCTTTTCCTTTTCATACCAGTATCTTATCCTGTGATTTGAGTTCCTGTTTTAAACCTTCTTTAACTTTCTCTCTATGTTTTCTCCTATGAGTGATAGCCGCCCAAGAAAGGAAAGGTATGAGCAAAAGTCAGTCAGCACATTTATAATTCCACATTATTCTGATGATCATAGATATGTAGCTGAAGATATATGCAGCCAGGCACAGAGTATACCCCCTCACTCCTGCAGTGGTTCTCGCTAACACACCTGTACGGTCACAAGTGTGTGTATCCACCCATCTCCTCAGTACTGTACACTTTTCCAATGACAGTAGTAGTGAGCCGTCCCTGTTAAACACTGACATGTGAGGTTTTGCTGCTTTCAAGTCAAAAAAGGGACGTAAGCTGACCAAGGCTCAGAAGGCGAAGCAGGAGCAAGAGGATGACGAGAGGAGGTTGCGAGAGGAAGGTAATCCAGATATCTGTCTCTATTAATCTAAAGTGGGCTACGATTAGGTGCTTGTTGGAAGCACTTGGCATTCCTGCGGTGTAGGTGGTTAGTACGAGGCATGGAACTGATGCAGAGTAATCTGTTTGGAGCTTCTACCAAGCCCTGCTCAGGAATAAAAGAGATCCCTGCAGTTTAAGGACGTGTTGAGGTGCTGTACGTGCACATCATGCTGTGTGCTTTTGCTTGATAGAGGAAGCACAGCTGCAAGCACAGAAAGAAGAGCAGGAAAGATTGGAAGGAGAGAGAAAGGAGAAGGAGCTAGACAGGCTTGAGTTAAAGGTAAGATGTCCCAACGGCAAGTAACACCATGTCAGCCATATGCATGTGCAATGATGTGATATACATGATGCTATGTGTACCACCTGATTCTTTTTCTTTGTGATGATGAATTCAGTTTCAAACAAACCCAGAGTGAACTATAAATACTTAGACGGACGGCTCTTTATGGAAATGCACAGTAGATGTGTGTGGGCGTGTTGCTCTGTGGTGTTCATGGGTGTCTGTTTTGCTGACAGTACCAAGAGCGCAGAGAAGAAGAGCTGAACGAACTCCACCATCTACTGGAGGAGAATCATACTGCAGCAACCAGATGGAAAAGCGATGCTGCGGAGAAAGCCACGGTGTGTGTTTCAGTGTGCGTGAGTTATTTAGCGAGAGGGAGGCTTTGCATAAAAACTAGTCCTCAACCAGCAACACAGTAATGAGTATAATGCACTACGTCTTTGTATCCACACTTGTGCAAACACCAGCACGGAAAAACAAGACTATAATGTGAATACACAGATAAAAACATATGCTCTTTTTGTCCCCATCCAGACCTTTAGAAGTTAAAATAACCTGAGCAGGCGTTTCCTCTGGCAGATATTAACACACATTATATTGTTTGTGTCCAGTGGGAGAGATACATGCATTCTGACGGCACCCCAGACCCAGCAGTGCAGCAGGACATTAACACATATATCAGCCTATGGAGAGATGACCCGGAGGTCAACATCACACCCGTGCTCAAGCAATGCGAGCTCGCTCTACAGGTCTGTACTTTATGTGTCGATGTGGTGCCTAGTCGATTAATCACCGAAGAGCAAATAGACTCAAGTTTTAATGATCACAAACACCAAATGTTTGCTGGTTACACTCCTGACAGTAACATTTTTAAAAGTGGGGGAGGAAATGATTCTTCGTTGCATTCTGGTGTTACCAAATCTGTGACCGTGTACATGTTCTGTCCCTCATAGCTGATCGAGGAGCTGGAAGCTCGGCTCAGAGATGTTACAGATCCACAAGAGGGCCACAAGTACCAGGAGGCTCTCACAAATCTGCAGCTTCTAATCCACTCCAAACACCGGCTCACCACCGAGGAGATCCTCAAGGTACTCTCATGGTTGTGCTTACACATATGAAAGGTGCTATGTAATAAAAAGGATTTATAATTTATTGTCTGCATGGATTTTGCGTTTTTGTGTGTTGTGCGTCTCCCTGGTCACAGAAGGCAAGTGCGAACATCGACACAGAGACGGGCAACATGCAGACTGTGGTCAAAGACGACAACATTACGCTGTGTCTCTGGGCCAACCTCAAGAAGAATCCAAGGTTTGTGGAAGAAAGTGCTGCAAACGGATTAACTTGGTGACTTCCAATAAAAATGTTATTTTCCAATAAAAATGAAACGCATATGTTTCACGCATATGCCAGGTGAAACTCACAGGTCCCGACACTGTAATCGGAACATTTTTGCTTCTAACTGCTCCTTTTAGGTTTAAAGGATTAAACTTTAAAGAGGCGGGCCTGGGCTTCGAGCTTCCCAAACAGCTGGCTGTGAGAGATATCGCTGTGCGGATCCTCCACACACGTTACGACCACCTGTCCATGCTGGCCAGGTTGACCCACCTGAGAATGCGCACACCCAGCAGGTGCTTATGTAACAGAGCTCTTACCGTTGCTAATACAGCTAATGCTACGAATACTTTTATTGTAATAATAATTAGCAAGTGATACTAATGATGTTCTCTTTGCTCTTTGCTCTTGGCCTTCCTCTTGTGTTTGCTCGCAGGTCTCTTGCGGGTGGTGAGGAGGCTCCAGCAGACGTTGATGTACCTGAGCAGCGGGAGACAAAAGGAGAGGGGGAGGTGAGGGACGACAACGAGGTGCAGCAGCAGAGAGCGGACGAGGAGGTGCAGTCCATCCAAGGGTTCGAAGGGAGGAAGGTAAGATGAAAAACTTACCGGTCTGGGTTGCTAAAGTCAGTGGGATGTTTTCATTCTTATTGCATGTGTATCTCACAGAGTGCAGCCAGCCTACAGTCAAGGGGAAACAGCGCCCAGCCTGCAGAAAGCCAAGAGGGCCTGATTCAGACACAGATAGAGGCACTCGGTGGTAAGACGCCCAGCCTGACACTCCAAATGTCCAAATGGAACAACTAAATCTGTGTTGTACATCTGTCTTCATCAATAAGTAAATCAAGTTTCAAAAGATGTCAAATCGTACGATTCTTTTTCTCTCTCTTTAGCTGAGGGGGACTTGACTTCTCCCCCAGAGCAGCTGCCAATGATGGACCTCGCTGTCCAGGTGGTGGACTTAATGCAGTACACGCCTCTGGGTGGGGTCCTCTACTATGACGTGTTTCACCTCCCTCCACAAGCCCACCAGGTTAATGGCTGGGAAATTAGACAGGTGAATAGAAAAGGGTTCCAGTGTTTGCTGCTTACGTCAGGCCCAGCAGCTGAAGTTGACCTCACACAACACCCTGCATGCTCGTGTTTTTCTAGCTGTTGGACAAAGGGCTACAGGTGTTCCCATACCCTATGGAGAAGTCTAAATCGGGTGACGACACTCTTACCTGCCCTCCTGTTGGTGTGTCTGTGACAATGCCCGACTCCGTCGTCTTCTTGGAAACTCCTCAAGTGGCTCGCTGGGATGCTGCAGGTAGGGCAGGCAGCAGCACGTGCTATATAAAATGTATGGAAAAATGTCAATGTACATTTCTTTACAATGTTGGAAATGTAAAGAAAGTAAACTTATTGGGACCGACAGATGAGGTTTTTAAAGTCATGGACAATAAGGTTGTTTTCTTTTTATCCAGGGATGCAGTGGAGGATGGACGGTATTACTGACGTCTCTTACGAGGAGGCGGAGGCCAAGATCTCCTTCAAGATGGACTCCTTCCAGGCCTTTGTGCTGATGCAGGAAACGTATGCAAACTTTCCCTTCCAGAGCTGGGAGCTCAGGCCATTGGGGCAAGACTCTGCTCTTTTCACCGTCAACGGGGCGCTCATCGACCTCAGCATCATGATCCAGGTGAGAGGCTGGAAAGTGCTGTAGCACAGAGTAAATCAGCAGACGTGGCTTGACTGTTCTACTTTTTGTCTGTGCCTATTTGACTAACAGGGTAATCAGGTTATGTTGCAGTCAGAGCAAAAGAGAGGTCCCTCTCACCTCATGGGGAAGTGGATGAGTGGCCCCGCCCTGCAGAGAGCCATGCTCAACGCCGGGATCAACATCTTTGCGAATGAGTTCACGGACAAATACGTCAGCACCTGCGGGAAGGTCTGCATCTTTTACCTGCTGGCTTTTAGAATAGAAGAAAAAGAACGAGCATTGAGCCAGGTTCGGCTTTACTTGGACACGCTGTGCTGAATGCACAAGCCAGTGTTGCAGCATAGTGTCTGGAACACATCCACATATCAGTGTAAACGTTACTGGAAGTGGGAGATGACATGTGATCCGCTTCCTTCCAAGCATAATTTTCAAGAGTGCATTGTTTAAGCTGGCAACACCATCATGACGGTGGCATTCCTGCTTCCTACTTATATTACACAACATTTGGAGCTATTGTTTTAATGGCTGTGTGCAAAGAAACAAGATAAGTGCCCTAAAACCCCAGCAGCTGTTAAGGATGTAGTGTGTTCACAGTAGAAAAGTGACAAAAGAAATCATGAATTGTAAATATGGCCAATTTTTGAGTGTGCTGTCGTTGCACACTGTGCTACTCACAACTGGGGAAAGGTCTTTAATAAATTGTAGGTGCTCGTGAAACAGCTCCAAAACATTTGAAGTAGAAGTAAAAGTATTTAAAGTATTAGTTCAATTGGCAGTAGCTCTCCAAAGTTGTAGTTTGATAGACAACCTGTTAGTATAAAATGGTAAAGTTTGTTGATATTTTTGTATATGAACATATACTAGCTAAAACAGTGTACCATGATGGACAATTGTACCTGGAATAGCCACGTCTTGCTTGTAAACAACCTACTCACCTTAAATTATGTAAAGGTAAAAGGGACCAGTCTTCAGAATGAGTAACTGATTTAGATTGACCTTTACTACTACCACTTTGTGTATCTCAAAAAGACATTCCAATATTTTCCACAGTGTTATAAATGTGCTGTGTGGTTTCTCTCTTCAGGACCCTCTTACAGAACATGCTGCCTACGAACAGATGGCCCTCCTCGCCTCTGCCTGCGCGTTCTCGTGGAGCAAGTGGAATGCCAAATGTGGAGCCGAGCATCTGGTCATGCAGGTATTTCTCACTCGCACATAGAGACGCCTTATTCAATTTAGCATTCTACCCCCTTTTCCTCCCAATGTGTAATCACTGGACTGGCGCCGAGACAAACAATTTGGCATTGTCGATGTAGCTACAAGGGCTGCACCACAGCAGGAAGTTTATGGTGCACAAGCAGATTTGACATTTACAAAACCAGAGGCGGGTCGGAGAGGTGGAAAGAGGAAGGGGAAAGTTGTGTACACAGAGTGTAAAAAAAACAGCTGGTTCCCTGTGGAAGACACTAGAGGTTACTGGCCATGGTTAAGTGGACCGACCAGAGATGAAACCTGCAGCACCCACCCAATCACAAATACCAAATTGACTTTAACTTTCTGTTCTCCTCCCCGTTTGTACTTCTTCCCTCTCCTCTGCCAGGTGTGCGAGCACCGTGGCCCTGCCCCTGTACCTCCGGGCTCGTGGGGTCTCTACCTGCTGGGTGCTCAGAGGAGTCAGAAGCTGGAAATCACAGAGGAGAGTGAGGCTTTCTCTCCAGACCATGATCCCGGCAGCGAATTTCACTCCACCTTTATCCGCATGCTCCAGGACAGCATGAGCACTGATGGCATAGCGAGGACCAGAGAATCCAGTTATATGTTTGTGGATACAGTACAGAGCCTGCTCTGTGCCACCAGACTCCTCATGTATTCATAACCTGTGTGGAATTAACTCTTTTTTTAAATGAACAAATTAAAAGACGTTAACTGAATTTGAAATGTGCGTTTGGATGCACATAAGAACGCACGTCTTCTTTTGTAGAATTGGCTACTTTATTTGTGCAAAGTTTCACACATCTTTGGAACATACAAAAGTGTATGAAATTGAAAACGGTGACAACCACAGCAAGAACAAAGAGAAAAAAAAACTTTGGTGTTAAGACTAACAATGTAGAATTATAACTTAAAAATACACCGATATTCACATCTCCCCACTCAAAACTAACAAACTCATAAATAGATTTCAAAAAATTTAAAACAATTAAAATGAACGTTTTATTACCAGTGTTTATAGACTTAAAGTTAATAAATGTCCTCTGCAACCCACAAGGAAATAAATGGAAAGTTCCATTAAAATGCTGGCCGTCCCGTTTCCTCTAGTCCATGACATGTGTTTGAAAAGCCATCGTCCACAATGTTTGTCAATGGAAAACTGCACAGCGGCCCATTGCATTACTTGATGGATCAGTGCTTTCTTTCTGATAAAAAGGTTGTGACATGATTGGTCAACATTGTGCCAGCTCTGATGACTGACTGATGAAGCCTGTTTTGGGTCTAGGTAGACCGTTGCCACCAGCACTGATAGGAAAACTGCATCATAATGTGCTTCTTCTCTTAACACACGCATACATACACACACTAATTTAGCAAACGTGATGTGATGCATAAAATCTTCCATAGGGTTAACTATCCCGAGGCCTGGCCTGTGCTGTCAATGCAAGTCTTGTTTCAGGAACCTTCAGGCACCAGTAAACATCCCACAGTGGTACACTGTGTCTCCTTCATCACCACCCCAGTGCACAGATCATTTCTGCAGAGGGCTGATGGGTGTGATAACACCATCCACCTAGATGGCTAGACGGGGGGCTGTCCGTTGTGCCGTAGCCCTGCATAGGGCCACAGCAGTTGCTGGATGGTCATCCAGGAGTCCCCGGTCCCCAAAGGGGCTGCATCTACCACTGGCTGCATCACCAGGCTGGCCAGCAGTGCCAAGAGACCTGCAGGGGAACAATGAATATGTTCCATGCTACATACAAATGTATATAGAGCAGCTCTGTCATTGAGGTTGGATCATGGACAACAGACTAAGACTTAAACATGGTTTTAAAACCTATTAATGATTTTCACAGATTGTTTACCAAAACAGCAAACTCATGTATTGTAAGCAGTGCACAAGGAAACTGTTTGAGAAAGTATCCTCATTTAAATGTGGAAATGCCAATTTGCAGGCTTTAATCAATACAGACTGGGTTGTATTTCTAATGTTGATGTTAATGTTGAAAGATTGAATAGAATTATCTGAAAATCAGAACATTATACAAACTGAGCGTACCTGCTAGCACCACCACCATCGCCAACCAAAGCCACAGTCCCCTGCCACCTCTGGCTACTGCTGCCGCGGCTGCCCGGGAAGAGGTCAGGCTGTGGGACAGAGACTGGGTCATCCCTGGGTCTGTGGACAGAGGGCTGGAGGATGGGCTCGGACTGGAGGTAGGCAACAAAAGAAAAAAAAAAAAAGTCAATACAGGACCAACAGAAAATGAAACAAATAGAAAATGGTCCAATGTGAAGCAAGAGATTGAATAAGTTACCAAAAATGACACGCAGGGAATGGAAGAAGACATCACAGAAGACCTTTTAGTAGAAAATGTGCATCATTTGTGGTAACTAATGCAATAGATGGCAAGCGGTGAATTAGCTGCAGCTTGGTGTAATCTAAAGTTGGCTTCAATGAAGCGCATTTTACCAGCTGTCTCAAACAGTGTCAAAGAAAGAAGCCATTCACATGATCTTCATTAGCATAATGAAAAAGCTGTCAGCAGCACAGTTAATAGCGGTTGGCATTGAGGTGGATTAATGCATTGACTGGTTAAGCAAAGGCAGCAGACAATTTTGGCCTGGAATCTGTCAACAGTAGGAGTGCTGCTTCAAATCACTTTGCAGTCATTATAAGAGTCAATGCAAGCTTGTAAGTGGCCTTTTATTGGCGCTCCCACCAGATAAATACAGGCCTTTTGCATGCATTTATTGTCGGTTTTGGACAGAGGTAGAATCCACGAGCACTTCCCACTTTGAACTTTCCTCTCTACACACTTACAGCATTACAAACAGCTCATCTTGACTCCTGAGCAAAGTGGAGGGAGGAAAAGTGGAAAGGACAGTTCAGAACAACACAAAATATTCAGTTGCCCCACAAAAATAGAAGGAAATAGTCAAAGTAGTAGTTTGCACATTCATCAACAAGTTGGTAACGGACAGAAGACTTGTCATCAGTTAGATGCCTTGTTAGTTGCACACTGCAAATCAGAACTTGAGATCCATGCGTGAAACACAAATCATGAAGCTTCCACAATCACTTGCCACACTGACATACACTGATCTCAAGACAGTTAACAGCTCAAAGAAATAGTTCATTTCTGGCTCTTACAGTAAAAACGCTCTGTTAACATGATTAAAAGCCGCTGAGCCCCCAGGAGCAAAGAAGAAGCTAGTCCAGCACAGACCCGTCTAGTGAAAGAGTTTCATCATTTAGAAGGTTCCATATACTCGCAAAACGTTTGGAACAGTTGAACATGATAAAGCAGGTGAGAGTAGTGTTAATCCCATGGTTATGGTATGGTTTACTGCTCACCCTTACAATTACAGAAAGATTATTCAAACTATATGGAGCTCAAGGAATCTTTGACATTTTCTGGTGTCTCATAAATACACTTTGGTTGGAGCGACTTGATAGCCGAATGGTATCAGCACAGTTTGATTCCAACTGGCGACCTTTGTTGCAGGTCATACCCCGCTCCCGAAATCCTGTCTGCCCCCACCTGTCACGATCCAATAATGGCAAAAAATGGCATCTTAAAATGCACATCACTGGGACCGAGTAGTTATCATGAGCAGTGATGGCCACAATGGCTGTAAAGCTGAGGGGCGCCACCCACAAAGACCAACTTTGACAGAAAATACAAATCTGTCGCTGATGTCAAGGTGTCAAAATACTGGACACTGGTGGCTGTGAGATCTCTGATGTTAAACAGTCAGTTCTGTGGGGGTTTGAACTGCACTTCAAATATTGAGATGAAATAAAAACATCTAATACTACTGATGACCTCTGATACCAGGAAACATTCAGTTTGCAGTTACTGGAAACTCAGTAAAGCTAAATGATGAACTCTTCCACTGCGCAGCTAGCCTCTTAGCTATCAGAAAGTGGTGCTGCAGTAGGCTAGTGGTGGGTATTTGGTTGGACTAACGTCTTGAGGGGCAGAATGAGGGAGGTGAGTTTGTTGCCCAGCTCACTGAGACTGGACCTCCTCCTCTCTGCCACAGGCACCTTCTTCGGCTCGTCCTCCGACTGGCAGTCGGTGTTGTCGCAGGGCGTCCTGTTGGCATGCGTGGGGTCAGGCATCCACAAACACACTGTTCAGTTGCATATTCAAAGACAAGCATGGCTGCATAACCACACAGATTCTGCATGTGCACATGCACACACGCCCATTTCATGCATATGCAGCCCAGAACAAATATTCACTGAATAACATTCACCTGCTGCACACAAAGTAGATATTATTTTTGAGATCCCTGGGAAAATGTTTGAAATTGTTTTCTGCAAATTCACAATGCATGCCAAGCAGTACAAATTACATGCTCCAATGTTATATCATGAACCCACAAAGCAATTTCACAAGATTTCAGATATTTGGAGAGAATTAAAAGTGCTTCATTTGTATCATCTAAGCTTCAAGTTTGGATTACCTCAAATAGAGCACTTTGTTATCTGTCATCTTGTCATCCAAACATTTGAAAGCTATATGATGCCAAAAAATGAATGAATTTTTAAAAATTCTACACCGTCTCTTTATGTCTTACAAAGACACAAAGGAAAAACGTGTTGGATTTGGAACATGTCACAAAAGGATGTTGCCTTCTGATAAACACTTCCCCATGCGAGGAGGAGCCAGATGCATGAAAAATGGCTGCCGTGTGGTTTGACCTCATCACCGATTTGTTTGTTTTTGCAGTCCAAGCTTCACCCTTTCTTTTACATTATTACAGCACAGTCGCTCAGTGTAGTTTACAGATATTAGCAATGTTACCTTTGTTATTTCATTGCACAACATTTTTGGGATACTAGTGCTGCATTTTGTTACACTCGCTTTCTGACAATCATCTGACACTGAAACTAAAAAGATGCACATAATTGTTGGGACAGACAGAAGTTGCAACCTCTGTTTTACCCTGTAAAGTTTGCATTTTACCACAACAGAAGCAAATGGACTAAAGATCCCAGTGTTCTCCACCATTGGACCGATAGTAATGATGTCACACCAGAAAGCTGCCATCTTCATGCATCTGGGTCCACTGCGAAAGGACTTGAGTGCCGCAGCCAGCGTGGTACCCTTTCTTCTTGGCATGTCTTACCCCTTCATCATGAGAGAGGGCTCTTCAGTGTCAACCCACGCCGTAGAGCTAACAAAGCGCTTTAGTGGTGGGCGCGCCATGCTCTTCCCTGCCACATTCCTGGAAACCATCGTTATCACATAAGGGGCATAACAACAACAACCCTCATGTCACAGCAAGCTTCTGTGGCTTGGGAAAGACAGCCACAGCGAACAGCTTCCCACACATCAGAAACAATGCTGGAGTGTTTAAAAGGTACAGTCATTTAAACAGTCCTCTTACTTTTAAATTTGTGCACGCTCGGCCCTTCGCAGACTAAATCTCGTTCAACTTCACTCGACATGTTACACATTTAATACTCGCACAAATACCTACCACGGGGATCGCCTGGTCAGTCTCTCGGTTTCCGCCTCTGAGCCTTCTTGTGTTTTGGACTGTGGTGGAAAAGCAAACTATTTGAGTATCATGTAAACAGGATCAGGATCATGTAAACAAAAATGCTCCTTTGCACAACTCCTTGTGACTTCGGTGCAGTCCTAACTGTTTTACATACATTTAGGCTCACTGTGGTATGAGGCTTTACTTTTGTAGTTTAAGCATTATCTGTAAACTTTCAAGAAACTGGAAAATGTTGCATTAAAATGATATGATAAAAACTTAATTTTTATTTTCAGTTTAAAACTGGAAATCTAATTATGAAGGGAGCAATTAATGCGTTTATTACCACATACATAAAAAGCAAACATGGAAACTTTATTTTAAATTTTTACTTTCCATCAACCTTTAGTGCAATGTGCACTCCTGCAAGCAGGAGGCTAGCGTTGTAGTGACGCATGCTTTGGATGTTCACTCTCTGAGTGCCTGCTACATGATCTGACCGGATCTCTCTTACTGGACAAAAGCTGTGGCACCATTGTCCCTCACCATGTCAAAGTGCATGTTGCCTCCACCAGAGCGAGGGATCGCCGCTATGCTGACCCGCCGGCCTGACGGCTGCTGTGAGGGTATAAGGAAAAAACGAATTACTTCATCCCTATACATGGACAATAATAACACATCAAGCAAATATCGGTCCTGAGTAAAGGAGAACGACATCGTGTGTGAGGTAGCTCACCTTGTAGTACTGCGATGCTGGCTGCTTCTTGCCACGGAAGTCATCTGGAAAGAGGAACAGTTTAGTTTCTTGTCTTTATGTGATTTGTGTGCGCGATCACAAAGCATACATATTTAAACACATCCATACAGCACAGTTATATGGGTTTGTCACTATATTGAGCCAGAGCCACATGGAGGTTCAGTCACAGCTACTAAACCTGCCACTGTCAAGTTTAAGATTCTGAATGAACAAAACTAGTAACAATTAATTGCATCTTGATAGCATATGACACGTGTTTTTCTTCCCATACCTCTTTCAGTGTGTGATCCAAACGACCTCTCGTTCTGCATGAGCGTCTCTCTCAGCTCCAGCAGCTCGGCGTGCTCCTTGGTGTACATCCTCCTCAGGTTCTCCACATGCTGGATCATCACCTCCACAGCCTTACCAATACGACTCTCCTGACATTCACACACACACACACACACACACACACACACAAGGCTCCAATAAATCCTCAGAATCAACGTCACACAATCACAAGACAGCACGTTGTTTTGATGTTGGCACAGCAAAGTCCAACACACACACACACACACACCTGGTGAATAGCTCCTAGCATCTCAGAGCGACTGGACACCCTGATCATGGACTGGGTGAGGATGTCCAGGTTCTTCTGGAGCCTCTGGATGATCTCCATGGACTGGTTGTCGTCCTCACACAGAGGAGTCAGAGCCTGTGAGGAGGGAACAAGAGAGAGGAAAAAGGACAAGGAGAGAGTTGACGAGAAACACAAAGAAAGAGACGAACCAAGAGAGAAGTTAATTCATTATTTCTCCTACACCTGACAGGAGAAATTGTTTCACAGATGATTTTCCACTCATGCGTACTAGCCCACACCTATTCACTTACATTTACAGATGAATTCATTCATTCTAATTGATGTATGGCAACTGTCCACATTTTTGTAGCAATACAACAATAATGCTGCAGGACAAGATCCAAGATCCATTCCCTCTCCTATATTGTGAGTAAAGCTGGAATGTTCCACATATACACAGACAGACTGACCTGCAGTAAGCCCTGGCAGCTGGACACCTCCCTGCGGACGTTGTCCTCCGCCAGGTCACGTGACCTCTCCTCCAGCCGGAGTCTCTTCTCCAGGGTGAACATGTCACACTTAAAGCCCAATGCCAGACGCTGGAACTCCGTCTGAAAATGTGAAAAATACACGTGACTCGCTTTGTTTTGGCACTCCTTGTTGAACATGTTCTGTAAGTGGCATTATATCCTGCCAACTGCAGGTGAAGGGACCATTTCTAACATTTCCTTGTTTGATTAAGATAAGAGTTTATTCCTATGAATGAAAAATGAAAATGAAACATTCTTAAAAGAAAAACATCTGAACCCTTCTGTAGAAACCTCTTAGAGTTCAAGAGAATCTCATCAGTTTGCATTAGCAAAGTGATACAATAACTGTGTGTATGGTTATGGGTATTCTATGGGTTTAGAAGAGTAGTGCAAATTTACTATACCTCAATCTCCTTGTCACTAGGTGACAGGCTGCAGATAAAGAGACAACTATTAGGAGTCAGTCTTATTACATGTACACATGAATGATTATGGATTTAGCTGTTAAGTTGTGTTACTATGACCACATGCTGTTTTACCTGTTCTTTTCCTCTTTGAAGGCGTCACTGGTGTCCGAGATGACCGACGTCTCAGCTACAAAGGAAAATGATAAGCAGGTGTATCATGGCACCATTTAAAGAGTAAATGTTCAAATGTTCAATTTGGTCTCAAAGGACAGATGGTAAATATCTAGTATATAACAGTGTACAATGAATATAATACACATACAGTCCTTCTCAGTGGCCATGCTGGTGTCACTTTGGTCCTCCTGAAACTTGTGCTCCTTGATGGCCTCCATGCTGCGCGACAGCTCCTGCAGGGTATGGACAAACATTACTGCGTCCCTCTGCTGATTCTCCCCCTACTTCTCTCTTTTTAACTCTGACCTCTTCATGCTCACATTGCCCTCAACATCAACATAATGTTGCCGTCCCTCGCTCCCTCCGCTTCAATAGTGTCTCTCTCTCTCTCTCTCTCTCTCTCTTTCATGCACACACGTGCTCACAAACTCACATAGCTGGAAAGACTGCATTTCATGTTGAACCAAGATACCAATGACACCTTTAATCTTAATGAAACCATTCAACATGGTCCTGGTGTTTACTATTGTATGACAAGCTGAAACTAAGGTAATAATAAAAATGAAGTCTTAAAAAAAAAAGAGAACAAATAAAAATTATGCATTAAGAAAAATTATTTAAAACTTAAACAACACGAACTTGTGCATTTGTAATCTTTTTGTATGTATAAGGGTGTAAGTTATATATGGGTATCATTTTTATGATTTTCTGTTTGTGTTACATAAGACCTGTTGCCATCATAATCAGTTTTACCAGACTCAAAATGAAAAAAAACACCAAAAAAAACAACAGCCAGCTTATATAAAAACAAAAACAGATAAAACAGTAAAATCTACATTATAATGGCCCTGATCTACATAGAAGCAGTGATCAACTCCAATGGTCCCTTTAAATCCTATACACCATTAATATGTGGAATTACTGATCCAGTCAGTTGAGAAGAATGTGGGAGTAGCGCATGTCTTACCAGTTCCTTCTTATTTTTGCCAGAGAGGGAGTCATTTTTGACTGCATCCTCCAATAGGCTGGGGTCAGAGGTCACGCTGCCCATGCCGCTCCCTGATTGGCTTGCATGTGTGACGGACGATTCTGACTGAGGAGGGCTGCTGTCTGAGAAGGTTGTGGGGAGCTGATTTGTTGCTGGAAGGAAGAGTTGGTGTGTGGGTGGTCAAAGTTACACGCAGATGTAAGAAGGCGTAAACAAACAGTCCGCTCAGAAAGATCAGCTTCTCTCTTTGTCTCCTTCATACACACAAAGACTTGATAGTTTATCTTCCTACCTTTCATGCTGGCGGCTACTGTTGGAACCTCGGCTGTACTGTCCTGCACACTCTCCTCCTCTTCCACCAGCACGGGTAGCAGACACGTGCTGGAACACATACAGTGCGCCTTTAGACAATAATATAGCATTTTCACAAAACAAATCAAAATCTTAATGTCTATCTCTCAATTTCTACCAAAAAAAACCCAACAGAGCACAGTTGCCCTTTAGAGTTGATGCAGAGAAAATGGTTCTTCAGGAGTTATTGTGCTGCTGCACATTTGGATAGTGAAATAGTTCAAAAAGGTTCCCTCAACTAACAGTTGACAGTGAATCACTCACCTGTCCTCCCCTGCTGATCTGTCTGCCGACTGGTCCGGGTTCAGGCTCTGAGATGGACAAAAAGAAAAAGGAAGAGGAGGAGGGAGGGGGTGAGAAAAAGACAGGTGGCCTTGCAGCACAGTTTTCTGGTCCACATTACGAGAAATGGTCAATGATTAAAAAAGAGACACGTACATCCACATACGTGTAGCCTACCTGTCCCATGGCAGTGAAATGCTATCTAAAGCTGTACAGGAGTGTCGAAGAGAAAGATTGGGCTGATTCCTTATATAATGTGGAGCTTCATGGAGAGCCCTGCAGCTCCGTGAGTGCGAGTGTGTGTGTGTGTGTGAGAGAGAGATTTGCTGAGAGGGGTGCTCACAGAACACGTTAACACTGGCACAGCGCTAAGTAGTGGAGGCGGACTGCGTGCATACAGTCGCATGTACACACACACACACACACAACGGAGCAAGGTGAGCGCTCAGAGCAATGCAATGGGATATTGTGTAATGAGTCTGCATAATGTCAGTTTTGACACTGCTCAAAATAGGAGACTGCTGCCTTGCTATTTCACTCAGTAGAAAACCTACGGAGAAGTTAAAGTTAAAGACTGGCTGCTGCTCCCTTACCTCTTAGCTGTATCGTTAACTTGGGAAGCTATGATCCAAAAGTTAAAATCTTCAAATCCTCCACAACGTTGTGAATTTGCATGTCAAACGTTTTCCTTGCTAAATAATAAACTGATAGTCCATAACAATTTAGATTTCTATGCCTGCAGCATGCAATATTTTAATTACATCACTGCAGATGCCAAATGTTTCACTGACAGTGAATGAACAGGACTGAATGCAAGGTGCAATCAGTCATGTTAAGCATTTATCATCTTTGTAAAACGTGTTAAGTCAATTTGTCATAAAATCATAACACAAATGATTGAATTTTACTCCAACATTTCCTTCACCAAACCACGTTTATGCCATTTTATGTTGAATTATTTGAAAATAAAAATATTAAGTGTGAGATAAATAATTGTCTCTCTGTCTTCCCTCAACATAATTATGGGGAAAAGTCCTGGGAAAATATCTTCCATTTACAAGGAGGAACAACTATTTAAATATATTCAAATAGTTTTGTTCACAGGAAACTCAACTCCTTTTCTTTGCTGGCAGGTTAAAACCAGGACTTGATTGTTAATCATCAGCAAGACCTTCATTTGGCTGAAAACCTTTCTTGACCAGGCTGCTTTGAGTGTCAAGCTGTATTTTATTGATGTACTTAACACACCCGCAGCATCAAAGCCTGACTTCCTTGGCTCCCCCAGACTCTCTCTCAGCAGGGAGGCATTCCAGCAGGTAGGAGACAATAGAAACCGAGCTGTTCGAGCTCTCAGCGGGATTCAGATCAGAATGTGGGTGATACAGGATCACAACACAAGGGAGGCTCTAACGTGAATACACTGCAAGCCCATGTGAGGCTGGGCATAATTTACATGATGCGTTCGTATTATATAGACCATACATTAAAGACAGGCAGACAGAAGATACAGTGAATCTCCTGTGTGTCCATGCGTTTGGCTATTGGGCTTTGGAACTTCACGGTCATCGACTTGAAGAAGAATTCTTCTGCTTTTATATAACAGGTTGTAATCACGTTTGGTTAGTAGATGGACAGAAACTAACTCAACTATTTTGATGAAATGAATCGTGTAAGACATGTCAAGCAAAAATGCAGCTTCCCAAATATGAACATGTCTGTTTTATATCATTTTAAACTATATAAAAACAGTTTATTTGCACTATGGGAAATTGTAATTTGCATTTTTCATTTAAAAAAATTAACAAAACGTGTAAACTGAGGAAATCATACAAAATAATTCAACACCAAAAATATTAATTAAATAGTGTAAAATATTTATCCTGCACAATTACATTACCCCACTTCAGCTGCCTCTTAATTGATGATCTGCTCTAAACTGATCGTCTTTTGTGAAGCACAATGTCCAACTGTCTGACACATTTCAGCTTAAACTAAATTTGGCAATAATGAAAAAGCATTTTAACTTGTACTAGCCCTCCCCTTTGGCAATAGAGTTCAGGAAAGCTTATAACCCATCCCTCTTGGTCATTGGGCAGTAGAATGATGGCCATCTTCTCTAATCTTTCTCTTAACTGCACATCCCCACCCTCTCCTCTCCTCCTTGCCCAGGGCGAAGACTCCCTTCTCAGCCATTCTTTAAGGAAAGCCAAACCCTGCCCACTTCAAAACACACCTACTCTTACTTAGCTAAGACACACATGAAGTGGCAGAGAGAAAGAGAAAGACAGAGGGCCAAAAAGAGGAAGGGGAAGCAGTGGGGAGCCTGTGCTGAAGAGAATAGAGGAAGTGCTATTCACTTATGCATTCAAACCTTTCCCCTCTGCTACTAACCTTAGTGCGGCTCATTGCTCCTGCGCTTGAGTCCACTTCGTCTTTCTCTTCTTCTCCCGTGTGGTCCTCACAGGTTGGCTGGGTGCTAACCACAGGTGACAGGTCAGCAGGTCAACAGTCAAGAGCTATGCATTTTTTCATTCTTTATTTCGACATTTGGTATACTCTATCTAATGAATCTAATGAGAGACAACTGTTAAAGAGTATGAAACGGAGATGAGATGAGGAACAGCCTTGGTCTCTTTGTAGGTGGATTGTGCTTATGCAAAGCATGGCTGCAGAGTTACTAATGAAGCTGCACACTCCTCCCCATCCAGGAAAACACCCATTTGAATAGCAAATGTGGACCATGTCATAGGGAAATGACGAAACTCAGTAAAAAGCTATTGATAACACCAATCAACTTCAAATCTCGCAGGGAAAGTTTATACTGCTATGAAAATGAGGCTGTATGCTGATGTTGGTTTCCTGACTATGGAAGATTCTGTTTGGTGGGATTTGCCAATCCAAACACCAACTGAACAGGCGTGTCTGTGGACGCTGTTTAGGTGTGATGGAGGAAATAAACTTATCAACAGAGACGGTTGTTTTGCAGCTTGGGTTTGTGCGTGCTGTTTCTCATCTACATCAACCATGTCAGTGGGTATTTCTTGCAATTAAACAGCCGGGTGATGCATCGACTGGCGCATAAACATTATTCTGTCAAAATGTGACATGGGAAATAAGAATGATTCAGAGGGCATATTGAAAAAGACCTGCTGTGTCACCCTGTGTCCCATCATTCATCAAAGAGATTTGTTTCACAGCTCAATTGTCTACATTTTACCATAACTGGAATGAACAAGCTTTGCAATATGTTTAGATGCCAAATAAATATCTTTACTGCAATGAACAGATGAAAAGTACTGTAGGATTAAAGCCACTATGAAAAAACCCCCAACAACAATTCTGACTTTGGCGCTCCCTACGGGTGGTACCAAAAAAGTCACAGGATATAAAAAAAAAAAGAAAGAAATTGCTGTCTGCCAAACAAGATATCAACAAACATGTAAATGTTTATATGATCGGGAATTTCCATAAGGAGAAAGGCAGTGTAATACTCTGTTCCATCTATCAAATACAATATATCTTTCTTCATTCACCTCTCACTCTGGGTAATGGTCTCATCTGGTCCAGGTGCTGTACTGATGGCAGGAACTATCTCGGCTGCAGTGGGAGGGGTGTTACCGAGTGTGGCGTCCTGTTCAGGCGAGTTGCTCAGATTTTGAGCTGGACCACAGGGCGGAGCCTCTGCATCTACTCAGACAAGAAGAGAAAAATGGGTTAGCACCAGAACACATTAGCTCAACGTGACCTGCATGTAAATTATATACATTAGCTTCAAAACTTTATTTACTCTAGAGGAAACAATTTTAACACATGTAGTTCATATGGAAAGTAAAATAAGTAGCTTTCAGTAAACACAAAGGATATTAATAATTGACTTACCCAGTTAATAAAATCTGTGTCTTCATATGATAGCATTTGCAGTTACTAAGCACATGGTTTTACAAAACAGTCATGGAGTTCTGGATTACCAAAAAACCAAAATAAAAAAACTGTTTATTTAGTAGAGTAAAGACAGGATTTTGTCAAGATTCTCTACTCTAAACAAACAGTTAACATACCAAGTGAGTAGAGTCAGGAAATGACTCACTCTTTGTTAAGTTGTAAATGCACACAGTGGAGTGACTAGCTGACAGTAGAGGGAGATGAAAGTGAAACAGAAAGATAGTGTGTGATCCACATAGAGAGCGAATTAGAGAGAGGGGGGTGTGGAGATCTCACTGTTGTTCTCTGAGTGGGACTGATCAGGGGGAGCATCCGCCTCTGGGTGTCTAATGCTGACAGCTTGTGAGTGGGTGCTCAATGGCACTGCTGCCTCTTCCTGAAAATACACACACACACACACACACACTTAAATATTAAAAAAAGGAAAGGGGTGAGAAAAGATCAAATAAGCAACACACATTAAGCATGTACCAAACAGCTGGCCTACACTCAGTTAATAGAAACAAATCTTTGTCAGATGAGGAGACATTGCACAAGAAGTCAACAAAATCTAACGACTGACAGACAGAACAAAGCATCTGTTCAGGCTGTGATGGATTATTGGAAAGACCCTCAATTACTGTCATCTTCATAGGAATTCAAAAGCAAACACCACTTTCACACTGACTGCAGCAGTGATGGACTGTTTAAATACATTTTAAAACCCTCGCAGGCATGACATTAAGTACTGAGGACTGCAAGTGAGTAGAACGCTTAACACCCAAGATCAGAAAGTGTGACAAGACACTGAGACTATCGCTATGTAATGTGTAGTTTAGTGCGTTATTTGCCAAAGAATACATTTTGAATATATTTTTCTTCAAATGCAGGTGCATAATTTCTT
>JAVQJD010048943.1:0-17750 GCA_036023655.1 Nannoperca australis
GCTGTGTTGTTACAGTATTGTTAGCGTTAGCCGTGTTGTTACAGTATTGTTAGCGTTAGCTGTGTTGTTACAGTATTGTTAGCGTTAGCTGTGTTGTTACCGGGCAGGTTGGTGTCGGTCAGGTAGCGCAGGCTGAGCACAGCCGGGTGCAGCAGACTCTGCCGGCTGATTGGAGGAAAAGCAGGAAGCTGCAGGAACGCAGCCAGACTCTGGGCCTCCTTGTGAACCACCGGGTAAGACGGGACGATCTGCGGAGAAACAGTGTCACAAACCTTTAGCTTCTCTTCAGCGCTGATGGCTGAAGATAGAAACCTCCAAACCTGGACAAATAAAACCCAAACTATCTTGAAAAATGTTGCTTTTTGTGATTTGGGTGAACTGGCCCTTTAAACAAGTTATTGATTATAGTATTGACTCTGAAGCTGACAGGTTTCTGACCTCGACTCTGAAGATGAGAGCGTCTTTGCCCTTGAGCTTCATCTCGTCAGGAAGGTCCTCGTAAGCGTTCACATACGGGAGGTGGCCTTCATTCACCAACCTGAAACCAAACGCACCCACTGTTCCAGGACTTTCAAGGACTTTTCATTAACTGCACTGGAGAGATTCTAGGGCATGGTTCCAGGGTGTGTTGTCACCTGAGCAGGTGTGTGTTGTTACATGAGCAGGTGTGTGTTGTTACCTGAACAGGTGTGTGTTGTTACCTGAACAGGTGTGTGTTGGTACCTGAGCAGGTGTGTGTTGTTACATGAGCAGGTGTGTGTTGGTACCTGAACAGGTGAGCAGGTGTGTGTTGTTACCTGAACAGGTGAGCAGGTGTGTGTTGTTACCTGAGCAGGTGAGCAGGTGTGTGTTGTTACCTGAGCAGGTGTGTGTTGGTACCTGAACAGGTGAGCAGGTGTGTGTTGTTACCTGAGCAGGTGTGTGTTGGTACCTGAGCAGGTCGCTGAGCGTCAGTGGCTCGTGGATCCACATCAGAGCGAGGTGGATCAGAGCCAAAGTCTTCCTCATGGTCATCAGGCCGCTGGTCTTCACCCGGTGAGGCGACAGGTAGGAGATGGCGTCCGCTGAACCTGAACACGGCGACCAATTACTGGAGCTCTCTGTGGAGGAAACCAGCGACAGGCAGGTGAATCAGATCAATCAGATTGATCAGGGAGTCGTTAATGGATCAGTATCGATGAGACCATTTCAGTCTTTACCTGCGTTTGAGCCGGCGGTGCTGGACAGGTGAGTCTCACTGGCCGACATGATGGACGACTCACCTGCACTCTCCGAGTCTGAGCCCGAACCCTGTTGCAGAGAGACAGACAGGCAGAGAGAGACAGACCGAGAGAGAGAGACAGGCAGAGAGAGAGAGAGTTTCCAGGTGAAACTAAGGTAACATTTGAACCTCTGACACTTTGTGATGAAGATGAAAGTAAAGATTCTTCCCGTTTGTGGATCAATAATCTGATTGGAGGCAGGAGTTTAAGAACGCACCACTTTAAAGATGGTGCTGGTCACCGGGCGGGTGGTGTAGGCCTGTCGGCTCCTCTGCAGGTAGAGTCTCCACAGCTGGCACAACACCTGGTCCTGAAACCACACGTTCACGTCACCTGAGCTCTCCAGGTGTCCTGCAGCACCACCCAAACACCACCCACAACACCAACCAAACATCATCCACAACCCACAACACCAACAAAACATCATCCACAACACAACCCACAACACCACCCAAACATCATCCACAACACCAACCAAACATCATCCACAACACAACCCACAACACCAACCAAACACCATCCACAACTCCACCCAAACATCATCCAAACATAATCCACAACACCACCCAAACTTAATTCACAACACCACCCAAACATCATCCATAACACCACCCAAACACCATGCACAACTTCACCCAAACATCACCCACAACACCAACCAAACACCACCCAAACATCATCCAAACTTAATTCACAACACCACCCAAACACCATCCACAACACCATCGACAAAACCACCCAAACACCATCCACAACACCACCCAAACATCATCCAAACACCACCCAAACATCATCCACAACTCCACCCAAACACCACCCCAACATCATCGAAACTTCATTCACAACACCACCCAAACATCATCAATTACACCACCCAAACACCATCCACAACTTCACCCAAACATCATCCACAACACCAACCAAACACCACCCAAACATCATCCACAACACCACCGAAACACCACCCAAACATCGTCCACAACTCCACCCAAACATCATCCAAACATAATCCACAACACCACCCAAACACCCCCCCAACATCATCCAAACTTCATTCACAACACCACCCAAACATCATCCATAACACCACCCAAACACCATCCACAACACCACCCAAACATCATCCACAACACCACCTTGAAGTCCGGTCTGACTCCCAGTCTCAGCAGAGCGTCAGCCTGGTTCCTCAGGATGAACTGGAAACCCTCGCAGACCATCCACCTACGCCCGCACTCTACACACGGAGGTGAGGGTCACAACACCACCCAATCATTACCCACAACGCCACCCAATCATAACCCACAACACCCCCAAAACTGGAACACTGACCAGGCCTCTTGGTCCTGGCTCCTCTGCTGAGGGTGGAGATCCTGGTGGAGCCGAGGGGGAAGGTGGAGTCCACCACCTCTTTGGTTCTCTGAGGACAACATGATGGAGCAGTCAGCTGCTGCAGGAACAAAGTGGTGCTGCCACCTGCTGGCAGTCAGCGGCACTGCAGCTGCTTCCTGTTTACTCACAAACTTCACAATAAAAGCTGTTTATCCAGTTTGAGTTAAACAGATCAGAACCGCTTCATTTGGTAAACATGAAACAGACAAACAGCGAAGCAGGTGGAACCTGTGAGGTGTTGTGTGTCGGGATCTGTTGTTGTTGTTGTTGTTTACCTCGATGACGTTGTGGCAGGACCTGCAGTAGAAACGACCCTCGTCTGAAACTCCCCAATCCACCGCCGAGCACTGAGCACAGGGCTCCGTGTACCCGGCCTGCACACGCACACACACGCGCAGACACAGACACACACAGACATGCACACACACACACACACGCAGACACACACACACACAGCACAGATTATTAACATTATTTTATTAATTTTAACATCAACACATCTGTTATTTACATCCCTGTGGATCTGTACTGTTCTGCGGTAAGTTCTCCTCTCTCTCTCTCTCTCTCTCTCTCCTGCTGCCCCCCCCTCTCTGTGTCCTGGTGTCTCTGTATTTATAACGTTGGTCTCCATGGAGATATGGCGTGTGATATGACCACTGTATTATGGTATGGCGCTGTATAAATAACATTGAATTGAATTACCGTGTGTTCGTCGTCCATTGTCGCTGAACTACGTCTCTGTATTTTAAAGATGTGTAGTTCCTCCACATGTACACGGTGTGTTTACTTCTTCTTCTTCTTCTACCATTTCCGGTGGTTGTGACCACGCTGCCGCTCACAGACCGGAACAGGAACTGCACCTGAGTCCAGTTCCTGTAGGGTCACATATTTAATCATGTCAACACGCCACAATATAATACATATGTATATATGTATGTATATATACATATATACATAATGTAATATATACATATTATATTATATATATGGACGTGTTTATGTGTTCATATATGAATAAATATAAATATATATATATATATGTATATATTGTGTATATAATATTATACATATATACATGTTTCATCCGGTTGAATATCTCTTGGAGTCAAAGCGGATCTGGATGAGATCAGATGTTATAAATAGAGCAGCCAGATGTCTCTGTGTTTATTCTCTTACATAAGATGGACGTCAGACATCTTTTCATTTATTCTTCTTTACTTCCGGTCGTTTTGAAGATTTAACTGCTTTAATAACACTAAAATAAAATCCCGTCAAATCACAGATTTCACTTTTCTGTTCAGCAGCTTGTTGTTTGATGAAGCTCGCGACAACAAGAGCACAGCACGACGGCGGAGTTTCAAAATAAAACAGCTTCTGGACAACCTGATAAAAGCAACCAGGAGGGATTATATTCCATATACTACAACAACAACAACAACAATAATACATAAATATGTAATATAAAACACTGGTGTATTTATTCTTAAAGTATTGTATTTCATTGTGACCACGTTTTTTATTTGTGTTTTATATATTTATTTCATTAAAATTAAAATTATCTTATTTATCTCATCCATATTTCATGTTTATTTGTAATGTTTCTGTTTATGTGTTCTGTATTTTCTTTATGTATTTATTTATCAGTAATTGATTTAATTATTTCAGCCATGTAAAGGTTTATTTGTAATTAATTTTCTTCTCAGAATCCTAATTATCTTGTAGTTGTGGTTTTATTTCATCCGCTTTTATTGTAAAGTCAGCGGGACTTCCGGCCCGCCGCCCCGGCTTCCGGCTAGCTTGACTCGGCAGCTGTCCGTCTTCCTGGTTTCGCGTCTTTCTGCCTTTTTTAATTAAAACGCGACTTTCAGATTTCAGCTGCTTGAAACTCACTCAACTTTCTGCTCAAACTCTTTTTTAAACTCAAGTTTTTATCTAAAGTGTCGTTAAAGTCTGAAATCTGAAACAAGCCGCGACCTTTTTCCATCCTGCGGATTAAAACCCATCAATCACATCAAACATGAGGCAACAACTCACTTTTCTGACTGTTTTCACCGTTTTAACGGAAGCTGCCATTTCTCCGCCCGCAGCTGCACAGGAGGAAGATTACAGTGAGTGTTTCTAACGTGTTTTAATCAAGTTTGTAGAAAGATCCGGTTTAATGTTTAATGCTGAGCAACAAGTCCTGACAGGTAAAGTTAAGGTATGGAAGCTCAAGCATGCCAGAAACTAATAACTTCGATATAATCAGTTAGAATTAAAATTAAAACCTCTTAGGACAGTTTCATAATTATGAGACAGTAAGTTAGTCTGAAATATGTAACAGCATTTCATAATATGATTTAATGAATCAAAGTTATGACTTTTTGAATCAGAATATTGAGATAATGAGTCAAAATGTCAACTTTCAAAGTTGGCTCAATGGTTTGGCTTAATGTGATATCTTTTGTAAGTTACTACTTACAATCTATCTTACTACTTATTTACGACTCATGTCTGATTAAAATGATGAAACTAAATCATACTGAAGAGATAGTTATTTCTATCTTATCTGTCTTATCTCAAAAATATGTAAAAGTGAGTCAAAACTAAAACTTAAACTCACAATTATGAGATTATAATTCAAAATATTGACTTTCAAGATACTAAGTCAACATTTGGATATAGTCAATCACAATTTCATATTTTATAACTTCGTTTAAACTATAATTTATTTTAAAATGATCAGATAGTTTATGATATATTTCAACAATGAGCAGGTATTGAGTCACTATCTCATATCTCAGAATGAGGAGGCTGTAAACTTTCTGAGTCATAATTATAGTAAATAAAAGTAGAGACACTTGTTGTAACTTGTCCCTCTGCAGCGTCTCTCAAGTCGATGCTGCAGGACTTTGACGTGCTGCCGTTCTCCAGCCTGCAGACTCACTCCGTCCGCCGCCGCGACGTCCAAACTCAAACCCATGTGGAGAAGCTGCTCAGCTTCGACGCCCTGCAGAGGTCAGAGTTCACAGTTCATTCAGTTTGGTGACTCAGAAAGACTCCAGGAGGCATCAGTGTGTGTGTGTGTGTGTGTGTGTGTGTGTGCAGGCAGTTCAGACTGTACCTGAGGACCAACGACCAGCTGTTCACAGATGACTTCAGAGCCGTCGTCGTCGACGAGGACGGTCGAGAGCAAAGCTACTCGGTCAACAGACACAACTACTTCACCGGACACGTCATCGGTAACTCTGATCAGCCTGGAACTGAAAGACCTTCAAGGATCAGATGTCAAGGAAACAACTTTCTGTGTGTTTCTTCTGTTGCAGGCGAGGAAAACTCTCGGGTTCAGGCTCATGTAGACAACCACGAGTTCTCAGCGCACATCCTGACGGACGAGGCGGAGTACAACATCGAGGTGGACTTGGACGTCTTTATAGAGTCTCACTGTGTTTGATGCTTTATGATCATTACTTACAACATGCAGTGATTCATTAAAGCAGTCTGCAGTCGTGCTAGCAGCTGCGCTAGGCTGAACACAGCGCTGCTTCCAGCTAAACGCTAACATCAGAAGCTCACTGTCTGTTTGCTGTTTGCCATTCACTGTTTCTGGCAGCATGCTAACAGTGACAATGCTAACATGCTGATATTTAGCTGGTATAATGTTCATCGTAGTTTAGCGTGTTAGCATGCTAACATAAGTCGTTAGCAGTAAACAGAGTGCAGCAGACGCTGACGTCTGTAGTTCTGCAGGTGTTTGGACACATTAACATGTCGACCTGGAGGAAAAGTTATTACATTATAGAACCACATCTCAAATCCATCCCATAATAGTTGCATATATTATCATCCATAGAAACGTACCTGACCTCTTGCTGTACTTCTTCTTCAGCCTCTGTGGAGGTTCACATCGGCGCCCCCTGATGGTCGTCTGCTGATCTACCGCTCGGACGACATCAGGAACCTCAGCCGGCTGCACCGACCTTCAGTCTGTGGCTACGTGACCTCTGACCTCCTCCCCGACAGCGTTACGACGGCCGTGTTGGACGAGCAAGAGGACGAAGGTCAAGAGATTCAAACACAGAAGAAAGATTTATTTACGTTATTACCCCATTATGCTAATTCAGCAGCTAGCAGTTAGCGATTCTGTGTATTCAAGGTTCAACCTGCAGCTCTTCATCTATATAGTTCAAGTTGCTGTTTATATATCTATCTATATAGTTCAAGCTTATTTTTCACATTAAAAGCTCATTTTTTCACATTAAAAGCGGTTTTAATGTGAAATAATTAGCTTTTAATGTGAAAAAATGAAAAATCTGTGACTGTAACTGCTTCACAGTAAAAGCTAAAGATTTTTAATGAACTAATGAATGAAGCACTTGTTGTTGAAGTCGATCAGAAGCGAGATGTTTTGTCCTGACTGGTTTGTTTGTCTTCACCTGGTCAGAGTCTGTGTTCAGAGGGAAGCGTCAGGTCCACAATCACCTGAAGAACACCTGTCCTCTGCTGCTGGTGGCCGACCATCGATTCTTCAGGCACATGGGCCGCGGGGAGGAGAGCACCACCCTCAACTACCTGGTCAGTACTCCGCCCACACATGAAGCTTTACCTCCACCTCCACGCGGCAACGTTCACCGAACCTGTGTTTTCAGATCGAACTGATTGATCGCGTGGACGACATCTACAGAAACACGTCGTGGGACGATGAGTTCGTAGGTTACGGCGTTCAGATCCAACAGGTGAGGACACGGAAACTCTTGTTTTAACACATCACGTGGACGATGCTGAGACGCCGAGTGTCTCCGCAGATTATCATGGAGCAGAGTCCGACCCGAGTCGCTCCGGGAAAAAGCCACTTCAACATGAGAGGAAGTCCAGTGGAGGGTCGAGATGTCTGGGACGTCAAGAAGCTGCTGGAGGTAAACACCGGCTCCACCTGTGTAAAGCCGTTAGCTGCAGGCTACGTTAGCGCTGATAGCATCTGTAGCTGCTGCTCTGACACCTGTGCTGGTGCCCCTGCAGCAGTTCAGCGTGGACATCGCAGAGAAGGCCTCCAACGCGTGCCTGGCTCACCTCTTCACCTATCAGGACTTCGATGAAGGGACTCTGGGTCTGGCCTACGTCGCCCCGTCCAAACCGGACATCCCTGGAGGTCTCTGCTCCAAAGGTAAAGTCCTGCCGGCTCCTCGTCGCAGCCCGCCATCCTCTTCAAACTCCACAAGTCATTCGAAAGAATAACTCCTGCTGTTTCTGTTCTCCAGCCTGCCCTTCATCGACCAACGAGCACCGAGCGATCTACCTGAACACCGGCCTGACCAGCACCAAGAACTACGGGAAGACCATCCTGACCAAGGTTTGATCAGCAGGTTGTTTTAAGTTGCAGTCGCAGGAAGTTCCTTGTCCACGTGTTCGCTGTGTGTCCGCAGGAAGCAGACCTGGTGACGACTCACGAGCTCGGCCATAACTTCGGAGCAGAACACGACCCGGACAACATCCCGTACTGCGCCCCTCGAGAGGACCAGGGGGGGAAATACGTCATGTACCCCATCGCTGTGAGCGGAGACCACGTCAACAACAAGGTGCGTCTTGTTTCTCTCGACTGCTCGACTTTTTTTCACAGGTCAGTGACAAATCCAGTGTCTTCTGTGTGTTCAGATGTTCTCTAACTGCAGCAAGCGCTCTATAGTGAAGCGTCTGCGGTCGAAGGCCCCGTCCTGCTTCAAGGAGAGAACCGTCAACGTGTGCGGTAACTCCCGGGTGGAGCAGGGGGAGGAGTGCGACCCGGGACTGCTGCAAGACAACTCAGACCGCTGCTGCACCGCCGAGTGCCGACTGAAGCCTGGAGCTCAGTGCAGGTCAGAGACAGACGGGGGGTAAAATAATGTCCCCAGAACTTAACTGAGACTCTGTGGACTTCCTTCGAAGGTAGTGCTTGTTCAGTCCACTAAGCTCTGGCGTTCGGTCTCCGTGGACGCATGTTGTTTCAGGTCCAGAGTTCTGGATCATATTCAGGTGGTAGCAGCGGGTTTTGGTCTTCATGTATCCTGAAGACACCTGTTGGTACACCTGCTCACCTGCTCTCTCTGACGTGAACCTCTGTGTTTAGTGACAGGAACAGTGCGTGCTGTAAAAACTGCGTGTTCGAGTCTGAAGGTGAAGTCTGCCAGGAGCCCATCAACGCCACCTGTAAAGGACACTCGTACTGCACAGGTGAGCTCGCAGGTGACGTCTCTGAGGTGAGTACCAGCAGCATGGAGGCGGCGAGTGACTGCTGTGTCTGTGTCGACAGGAAACAGCAGCGAGTGTCCTCCTCCAGAGAACGCTCCGGATCAGACCGTGTGCCTGGACAGTGGCGAGTGTCTGAGCGGAGAGTGCGTTCCTTTCTGTCAGGCCGTCCTGCAGCTGCAGCCCTGCGCCTGCAACGGTACGACGCACACTTTCACCCAGAACTTCTCTTCTAACCTGTGAAACCGGTAAACTCTGTTTCTCTCGTCTGTGCAGACACCAACTCGTCGTGTAAAGTCTGCTGCCGGACCGGTGGCGGCGTCTGCGCTCCCTACCAGGACCCGGCGGGCAGCTTCCTGTTCCTGCGTAAAGGCAAACCGTGCACCGTGGGCTTCTGCGACGGAGCGGTGAGACGCCTCACCAGCACTTTGTTCCTGTAGATGAGAAGCTGTACGTTAAATGTGTGGTTGTCTCTGCAGGGGAAGTGCATGAAGCAGGTCCAGGACGTGGTGGAGCGCCTGTGGGACTTCATCGAGAAACTGGACATCAACACGTTCGGGAAGTTCCTGGCTGATAACATCGTGGGGTCAGTGGTGGCGTTCTCGCTGCTGCTCTGGATCCCGTTCAGCATCCTGGTCCACTGCATGGTGGGTCTCTGGACTGTTGTAGTCCCAGTCGGTCCTGATCAGAGCCCGGCAGGTGCCGAGTCAGAAGTCCGGAGGTCTTCGTTACGTCAGAATACTTGATGTTTTTAAGTCTGTTCTTTAAATTTGGAGAGTTTTCTATGGAGTCTGGTGTGGTTCATACAGAAAAAGCATAAAGACTCGTTACTGATCCAACATTCACTTAAACTCACAGAATTGATTTGTTAACATTCAGTTCCTGTGATTGTTGAGTGAGTTCTGTAAACAGGAACTTTTGTGTCTGTTTGTTGTTTCAGGACCAGAAGCTGGACCAGCAGTACGAGCAGAGCAAGTCGCTGTTCTTCCCCAGCGTGAGTGCATTTCACAGTAATATGATGAGAACATACAGAACATACTGCCGTTAGAGGACGTACGTTTCTTACTTTTAATAAATTAACTGAAAACCAACGATTGTTCATTTACCCAGAATGCCGAGCTCCTGGGCAGCCTGGACTCCGCTCCTCTTCGGATCTTCAAACCTCCGACCTTCCCCACCGCCGCCTCCACCTCAGCCGGGCTGCGCTTCCAGCCGTCCGGCCCTCAACAGACCAGCACCCCTCCAGTCTTCATCCCCCCACCCAGCCCCGGCTACCCCCCCCTGGAGAGCCCCCACATGGCCACCATCCAGGAGGACCCCAGCCTCGACTCGCACCTGGACCCGGAGGCCCTGGAGGAGGCGTTCAGCCGGCCGGCGGGGGCGACCCAGCGCTCCTTCGAGGACCTGACGGAGAATCACAGCGGGAAGGCGACGCTGTTCAGGCTGCAGAGACAACACCGCATCGACACCAAGGAGACGCAGTGCTGAGAGGACTCACCTGTCCACACCTGCAGAGACCAGGTGGACTCCATGAAGCTGACACAGGACAGACAGGACGGACCATAATGTGTCAGGAACCTGATTCTGATCAGCTGTTTCCTTCACTGTCTCGTCAGCAGGCAACTAAAGTGACAACAGGTGGAAGATCTTTTCCACTCCAGGTGTTTCACCATCTCACATTCAATAATCAGCTCATTGATCGATTGTGAAAAACTGACTCGACTCTTCCACTGGTTTTTATTATCTGTGCTGCTGCCACAAACATCGAGTTTTGGTCATTTTTATATTAGAAACTGTTTATTTTTTATCCAAAGTGTCTCACTGGGACTCGAACCCACACCTGGACAGTGTTAGTGCCTTGCTCAAAACCGTCTGAGCTCTTCATGTAAAAAATTCATTTCTATCCTAGTTTTTCTGCTGAAGCCAGTTTGTTTAAAGCATCTTTCTATAGAAGTCCATTTGGTGCCAAATAAAGAGTTATTTATACTACAGCTACAACGATTAGTCCAGCAATTAGTTTGAAAATCGACTAATCATTTAAGTACATTTTCAAGCAAAAAACCCTGAAACAAACCAAACTCCAGTCAAAAAACGGCGTATTTACAGTTTCACTGGGCGACACTCGGCTGTTTGGTACAAATCTGTTTATTTTTTATTAACAGTAATAATTTGTAATTAAATCTTGTCATTTTATTTTTTTATATAAAGCCAGACTGTTGAAATGTTTATTTTGCCTTCTCTTCCTCTGGTGTTGAGATGATGTATGCAGATGATCACGTCGTCTTCTGTTAAACAGGAGCTTTAATGCATTTAAAGGTTTAAAGTGTGTTTGTTCCATTTGTTTTTAACGTCACTGTGTTTACTTGTCGGATGTTTGTCTGTTTTCATGTGAAAAATGTTTCTGAACGCTGAGAAATAAATTTACCATTAAATAAACGTCTTGTGATGTTTCTTCTTCTGCTGTCGTCAGTGAAAGAAACTATTTTTAAGAAGGTTGACGTCTGAAGAGTTCTGCAAAGAGAAACCTCAAGATTCTTTGATGCGTTTGTATCTGAACTTGAATGAGAAAATAATTATAAACATCTTTCCTAATCGCACGTATTGATTAAACTGCATCATTCTGGTTATGTGTTTATTTTTATATTAATATTTTGACGCCATGCTGTTAGCATGTTAGCATTGTCATTGTAAGCGTGTTAGCATTTAGCTCGAAGCAGCGCGGTGTCTTTATCTCGTTTAAAGTGGTCGTTATATTTGATTAAACAGTCACATCAAGGTCCACTTACTAGCTTTTTTCAGGGTTTTCAACCATCAATGGTTTTCATCAGTAGCTCAGTAGTTACGTTTCTAGATTTTATCTGATTCAGATTTTGGTCTTTATGACATTAAGGTTTTACT
This sequence comes from Nannoperca australis, assembly GCA_036023655.1. Classification (NCBI taxonomy): domain Eukaryota; kingdom Metazoa; phylum Chordata; class Actinopteri; order Centrarchiformes; family Percichthyidae; genus Nannoperca; species Nannoperca australis. The sequence goes on from JAVQJD010048943.1 coordinate 11,751, forward strand.
TGATCATCTTACTTTATTACTTTGGTCGAAAGCTCCAGAAAAAGCTGGTTTTGTAAAAACACTATCTCCACATTCTCAAATGAACTTTGATGCTTTTTACAATTCAAAAAAAGTATCTGCACCGTAATCGAAAGCGATCATTAGTTGTAGCTGTAGTTAGTATTGATCGTTCAAGTCTCAGTGAACAAAAACAATGCGGTCAAATCTGATTGATCTCAAAAGAAAATGGACTCAAAAATCCACTAAAAACGTTTATTTCGCTCCATTTTGCCACAAAAACACGTAGAAAAGCTGCTGCAGGAGATTCCTTTGGAATCAGGTTTTAAACAAAGCGTTTGTCTTTGTTACAGAAAGCAAACAGGTTTCACATCAGGTCGTCGTCGCCTTCCTGTGGACACGTTAACATCTGACAGGCGTCGCCGACAGGTGAGGGCCGCCCCCTGCTGCTGACATCACAGGTGGGGCTGAGGGCGTCGTAGAGCCGATGGATGGCGACCTCCACCATCTCCCTCAGACTGTCGTCCTCTGCACACGTCACCGACTGCAGGACAAGAAAGAGGTCAGGTATTGCACCTGCACACACGCGCGGATTCATCTGCCGCTCAAAATAGTCCCCATCAAACGCATAATTTCCTTTTGTTTGTTTGATAAAAACTACAGCGAGCAGCCGTTTGAGGAAATTCTAACTTTATATCTGTGAGGTGTTTTTAAAATGTCTTGAGCAGGAACCGACGAGCTCAGAGCCGAGAGCCTCAGACAGGAAGTCAGACAGTGTTTAGAGACTTCCTGTTGTTGGTTTGAGTGTGAACATCCTTTAACATCCAGTAGTTATCAACATGCCAACTGTAGACGTGTCCTACAAGGGCCACCGTACAGAGGACAAACCCCCTGGACTGGTGACAACATAACGTTTCCTCTGGCGCCACCTTAAGGACAACGTGTGATGCTGCGTCACAAACAGGAAGTCTCACTCGGTTCAGACATTCTACTCACTCTGGTTTCCGGGTCGATGAAGGCGGTGACTCCGTCCACCGTTACGCTCAAGTTTTTACCGTCTTTGAAGCCGACGCAGTCGTCTCCGAACATGTCACTGCACAACAAACAAACATCAACAGTGTAAGTCTGCTGTCTGCTGGTCCGTCTGCTGCTGTCTGCTGGTCCGTCTGCTGCTGTCAGACCACATCTCTCACAATAACCCCTGTGCTCTTATTTTGAAGTCTACATACACTTCCTGCTTCACCTTTCCTTCACTTCACTTCTCAGTTAGATGCATTTTAACAAAAAGCTAATGATGTAAAAACATAGCGACAGAGAGCATAAGATCCAGAGAGCACATTTATATATAATAAATAAAAACATCTGGATTAATAGAAGTTGCCTCGGATGAATGATGCTGATGTAACTCACTGCAGCATGAGCTCCAGTCGCTCCACAAACACGTCCATGTCGAACGTTTCTCTCTTGCCTTCAAGGACTGAAACAAACAAACAAACATTAAAAACTGTTTCTGTTGATCAGTCAAACTGCAGCTCATTGCGTTCGCTCACATTTCTGTGCGTTGGGGTTGGATTGGACCTCCAGGACCACCGTAGTGACGGCGTCGGCGTACATGTCGTTGAGGGGGTTTGCGATCCACTGAGACAAAAAACAAAAGCTGTTACATTTAACTTGATGTTGAAACTGTGTTGTTCATGTTCCTCATTATTATGAAGCTACTTATTGTATTTTATACAGAACACACGATGATGATGATGAAGATGGCAGAGCGGCGCCACAATATAAAGACAGACAGTGACACTCAGACAGGTTTGACCTCTGACCTCCAGCACCACCATGCCGGCCTCATGAACCAGAGTGATGCTCTTGAAGATCCTGATGGTGATCTTCTCTGCGTCCTCCACCTGCTCCACGTCTCCTGAAACCACACGAGCAACAACACGCTGAACACTGACGTTAGATTACACAACGCGTCCTTTACTGGTTCCTCTGAGCCTGAAAACCCTTTAAATCCGGAACATTTGGGGTCTAAATGGTTAAAACAAGGTACTTTCCTGCAGTAAAGAAACTCAGAATAAGCAGTGTGACGTGAGGTCCGAGGTGCGTTCAGGTGAGGCGTGGATAAGTCTGTACCTGCGAGGCTGCGCAGCTGGCTGACCAGCAGGGAGATGGGTCCGGTGTAGGGGAGCGCCTGAGTCTGCGTCACGGTGCTCATACACAGATCTGTGTAGTCTGAACAAAGAGAGGACCGCAGTTACAAACACTGAGGAAACCCACAGCACCTGAACACAACACTGAGGAAACCCACAGCACCTGAACACAACAGAGGGATCCAGCAGCAGTTTTACCGGCTCTTTAAATTAAATGTTGCAACAAGGAGGCGACTCGTGTTCAGCTGGTTCATAAAATGCACTCATTTGTTTTACGCTAACGTTTTAGCTTTAGCTCAAACACACACACACACACAGTCTCACAGACACACACACACACAGTCTCACAGACACACACACACACACACAGTCTCACAGACACACACACACACACACAGTCTCACAGACACCCACACACACACACTGACTTGAGAGGTCGGAGGGCGTCACGATGTGATAGTTGAAGTTTCTTTTGATGAGGATCCCGGAGACCCTCTGACCCTGAACGCACTTCCTGTCAGTCAGAGAGCCCATCACCTGCAGCAGAGCATGCTGGGAGTTAACACGGCTGAACAGCTGTAATGTTGTTATTGATTATATGATATTAATCTGCTCCGACAGTTTTGGAACCTTTGCCAGCTTCTCTCCTCTGAAGTTGAGGGTGACGGCCTCCGTGTTTCGCGGGTTGTGGACTTCGATCTCGACCTCGTCGTTGTCTTCGTACTCGCGGATCAGAGCCGCCTTCAGACGGGCCATCTCGTTCTGCTCGCCGTGGACCAGAATCTGTGGACAAACATGCAAGAGCTATGAAGCTAAGCGCTAACGTTAGCATGCCTACAGTTAGCACAATTAGCATAGCGACATGTTACCATCAGTGCGTTCAAATGTTTATAATCTAAATTTTGTGTTTATTTCTGATTTGAACAGAACTCAAAAGTCAATAACACCGTAACCTAGCAACAGCTGTATCACTAACAGCTGCAGTCTCTGTGTGTGTGAGTGTGTGTGTGTGCGTGTGTACGTGTGTGTGTGTGTGAGTCTCTGTCTGTCTGTGTGTGTGTGTGTGTGTGTGTGTGTGTGTGTGTGTGTGTGTGTGTGTGTGTGAGTCTCTGTCTGTGTGTGTGTGTGTGTGTGTGTGCATGTGTGTGAGTCTCTGTCTGTGTGTGTGTGCATGTGCGTGCGTGTGTGTGTACGTGTGTGTGTGTGAGTCTCTGTGCATGTGCGTGTGTGCATGTGCGTGTGTGTGTGTGTGAGTCTCTGTGCATGTGTGTGCGTGTGTGTGTGTGTGCGTGTGTGTGTGTGGATGTGCGTGTGTGCATGTGCGTGTGTGTGTGTGCGTGTGTGTGCATCATGGTCACCACGTGGGGGGGTTTGAGCGCCCTGATGAACTCGCTGGTCTGCTGGTAGTCCGTGTGAGCAGAGAACGAGATGTAGTCGACGGACATCTTGAGCGGCAGCTTCTGACCCGACATGGTGGCGATCTCGTCCGGCTCCGTCATGATGTGCTGAAACGCCGCGAAGCCGGTCAGTGCCTGAACGCAGTACCGTGCAGATATCCCAGCATGCCTCAGTGCCCGTTACCTTGGCGAGCGTCCCCTCCACGCAGTAGCCGGCGATGATGACGCCGTTCCTCTTGTCGGTGCACCAGCTCTCGAACAGCTCCCGGGACAGGCCGCTCTGCATCATCCCCGGAGACGCCATCACCACGCTGGGCCCGATGTCGTCGAAGTGGTCCATGCTCTGAAACACACGGGAGCGTGAGGCGGCCGGGCGAGGGCATCGAACCTGCGAGCTCCGCAGCGCGCCCGCTCACCTTCAGGTTGCTGATGTGCTTGAACACGAAGGGGTTGTTGACGTTGATGGCCTTGCGGATCTTGTCGTTCATGGCGTTGATGTAGGTCTGGTACACCGCCATGCACTTCCTGGCCAGAGAGGAGGCGTAGTAGATGGGGATGTCGTGCAGCTCCGGGTGGTTCTGCCAGTACTCATCTGTCTCACACACACAGAGAGAGAGAGAGACACACACACACACAGAGAGAGAGACACCGTGTTAAGTCAGAGAACAAGCAGGTAGAACAGCAGGTGAGACAGAGACAAAGAGACAAAGAAGACAGACAGAGAGAGACACGAGGAGGAGACAGAGAGAGAGAGAGAGAGAGAGACAGCCTTGAGGAGGAGAAAGACAGACACAGAGAGACAGACAGATTCACGGGGACAGAACAACATCACTCACTGGGTGAAGAAGATCAACAGCTTCAACTAACGACTGCTTCCATCATCGATTCACCTGCCAGTTGTTTTCCTGAGAAATCAATGAATCGATTGCTTTATTAATCCCAGAGGTCAAGGGTCAGTGTCCTGTTTTACCAAACCGAAAGGTCATGTTTAGTGTCGTAAAGATTTAAACAAACGAACATCTGAACACGAATATCATTAAAACAGATAAATGACAAGAACATATAGAAACACAGAGAAGAGCTGCGACGCCAGAACTACGCTAACTAAGCTAATGTCATGCTAAGCTAACTGACGCTTGTGAATAAATAAACTAAACACAACATATAAGTGAACAAAGTCTGTTCGACGAGTTGCCCACTAACACACACACACACACACACACACACACACACACACACACATATATATATATATATGTGTGTGTGTGTGTGTGTAAATGCTAAACCTAGAAAGTCTGTAGAGAATCTCGAACATTAGAAAGTGAAGACAAACGAGGAGTTTTGTCTCGAAGCTCAAACGTTACCGAATAAACGTGTTTGTAATAAACCGTAAAGTGAAAGACCTTCTTCGAGTCAGCATCACTCGGTCCGTCGGTCGGTTTTTCTCCGGTTTGGGTTTGTTTACTTTAATTTAACGCCGTCAAGATTTAAATTTCCCTCTTTCACAACAAAAGGACATCATTTCCGGTTCCGCTGCTCTCCTCCTTCTTCTTCTTGGTTCTTGTAGTTGGTGTCCAGCGTGCTGCTGCACCGCCCCTCCTGGTCGGCCGGTGAATCACTGACATCGTCTGTAGCGACAGTTTTATACTTTTCCACGTTAGAGAGAAGTACTTGAATTTAACATGGATCCATTCTGACCATTCTGAGCTTAGTGACATAAGCATTAGTTTAAGCTTAAGCTTAGTGACATTCAAGTACAGAATATTTATGAAAGTGAAATCTGAAAAAGATTATTTATTCAAAAACATTTTTCAGACTTCAACATCAAAACTTGAACTTTCAGATTCAGATTTTTTTCAAATGAAAAACACTTATGACCTTAATTTAGCTCCATAACACACGCTGTTGCTGCGCTACCATGGTAACGTACTGTTACAGCACCTCCTGCACGTCATGTGACCTCTGTTTAACTTCCTGTTCACCTGACAGCGCAGCGTGTGCTCGTTAGTGCGCATGCGTTAGATACGTAAAAATCACTTTTCATCTAAATAAAGTGAAACAGGAAGTCTGATGTTAACTGATGATCGTGTCCTTCCTCTGTATTAATCACCTGTTGTCTCTGTGTTTACCTGTCCAGCCTCAGACACGTGGCGCCCCCTGGTGTCCACACTGCAGGACATCAGAGGACAAACTGTTGACGAGCTGCTCGTTTTAATTCTGTGAAACGCTGGAAAATCAAAGAATAACTAAAGTGTTTACACCTGGAGACCGTAGTCAGCTCGGCCAATCAGAAGCCATGTAGCTTTATATGATTTGACATTAGCAGACGCTTTTCCAAAGAGCTTTACATAAAGTGCATAGAACCATGATGGAAACAACAAGACGTCTCATCAAACCTGTAAGAGATGAATCACAAGTGCTGTGAGTAAGAACATCGCTGCCAATGGCAGAATCCA
>JAVQJD010048954.1:0-23423 GCA_036023655.1 Nannoperca australis
TAGATAGATACTTTATTAATCTCCAAGATAAATTCACATGAATGCCTGTAGAGCTGCAATTATTAGTTGATATAAAATTATATTTTGATAATTGATTAAAAAAACAATGTCTGAGTCTTCTATTATAGTAAACTGAATATCTTTGGGTTTTGGACTTTTGATCAGAAGAAACAAGACATTTTAGGATGTTACAATGAGCTCTGGGAACTTGTGATAGGTCTTTTTCTGCTAATTGATGGCATTTGACAGACCAAAGCATTAATCGATTCATTGTGAAAATAATTGGTAGATTTATCAATAACAAAAGCAATCCATAGATGCAGCCCTAAATGATGGATGATGTTATGATGTAAAACAAAAGATCCATGAATAACCAGTACCTGCCATAAATCAGCAGTCTGACTTATTACACTGTACAATAAATATAAATATAGGTATATATAGAGTTCACCGGAGCTGATTAAATTCTGCAGAGTGTCATCTGGTTTTTCCCATGCCTCTGTCCACTGAGAAAGTCTCAAATTCATCAGTGAAGTCATCCTTATTTCTACCCAGAATGCATTGGCCAGAACCCACCAAATAAATAACTTGGCTTTTTTATTTCCATCTGGATTCCTTGATGTATTGGGTTGGATTTTTCCATTACTAAGCAGAATAAGAGCATTTCCTTTCACTTCCAGCAGTCTCTAAAGCTGGCGCTCACCATCAGGAATGTAAACACACATAGTCTGTAAACAAGGCTCTCTCTGACCCCCAACCCCCCTCTGACAATGCTGACCACCGCAGACCAGCCTAATGACGTCCCTCGCTGACCCCCCCTCCAAAACTCTCAAAGAGAGAGGCAGCCCCATTATTCAACCAAGAGGTCAGAGGAAGGAGCAGGGAAAAGGGAGATAGAGGAGGAAAGATGGTGTAGCGCCAGTCGTGGGCTTAAGAAAGTACAGAGGCTGAGATGACAGTCCCACTGATATCTTCTCCTGAGTCACAGTATCCCCAATCAGTGAGTAATGGAACAGGAAAACAAATGTGGGCTCTGTGGGGGGGGTTAGAGGATTAATGATCTAAGAGCCGCCGCAGCTGGCTGAGGGACGGCACTGAGGCTCCTCAGTGAGCCATCAGGACTTGTTCAGGGGGCTCTGGAGGTGAGTTTAAGACTGGGGGGTCAGAGTGCCGTCAACACTGACTCCATCCTCCCCCGAAACCAACAGGGATGTTGTCAGCACAGTGCCGCATCTGCACAGAGAACAAAGGCCACTGACAGGGTGAGAGGGAAAGAGAGGAAGAGACGGGAGCAGGAGAGAGTTTTCTCATTTGAAACCACAATGCCACAGCTGAGAGAAGCATCACAGGCCTCATTTGGAACATATTGTTCAAATTAAAGCCTTGACAAATAAGCTAGCTCTGCACTTCTAACTCCTGAGTGTGAGGGTTTGAATGTGTTTTATACCACTGGACACTGGTGTTGCATACAAAGCAGTTGTCCTGGTGTTCTCAGGAAAGTTTGTGTGACAAACTACCTTTTTTTCTCTGTTGTGTTGCACATGAGATCAGCAGCTTTGTCAGCCCTGCAACCATTCCAAATGAGGTGACAAATTGTGGTCACAAGGGCCTCGCTAGCTGCTGATAAAGTGATTTTCTGCTTGAGGAAGGGAGAATAAGGGACCAGGGCAGAGGGATCTCAACAGCTGATGCGTTCCCCTGGGGAGCAACAGGGAATCTGCGTCCACAGGTTAGGGTTTTGTTTGGCTGTGACCTAACATTTGTACTGCAAGCAAATGTGTAAAACTGATATACATATATGCATGAGAGTGGTATCAATCTTCTCAACAATCGTCTGAACTGTTCCTTCAAATGAATGCTGAAAACCCTTCATGTGATGCTAATAAATTCTTGATTTCATAAATAGAAGTGCAGCAGTAAAACTTTAGCCTGTACCTTGCAGCAGAGTGGAATGATAACCTATTTCTCATTTTCTTAACAAAGAAAGACACTCTAGCAGATATGCAGCTCATTAAGGAACCAAAGTATATTACCAGGGGAAATAGATTGATTAAATGTTAATCATTTGGAAAGTGCACTTTTGCGTGGTGAAGTCAGATTTCTTAGGGCCAGAATTTTTGACACACTGTTGCAGGGAAGAAAATGTCTTGGTTTTACATTCCAGCAGTCAGGATGAAAGTGAGCAACTGTCCGGAACGAAGGCCCACTGAATCGCCTTGGGCCAAACTGCTTCTACTTTACATGTGCCTGTAAACATGGTACTCACTCTGTATGTAGCGGCAGCCTGCCTGCCCTCAAACTAAACTAAAATGTTCGTATCAATCTGCAGCTTGACCACACTGAAAGCAAGGGAATTAGAAAAGAAATAAGCACAATAAACCTTAAAAGGATTCTCCGTCTAAAATGGAGCCTAATTTGGGGTAGTAAAAGCACTTCTGCCTGCTAAGTGCAATCATTAATATCCAGTCTAAAATCACTCATCGCAGTCACACACACTCGCTCGTCCTCACAACACACCCACAGAAGTCTTGTTCGTGATTCTACCATATTGCTCTTGGACTGAATTGTTATCAAGTGTTTTCACCACTCAAGTAATGCCAAGATAATAATCTCTGCTCTCTCAGCTGCTCTGTAACAACGAGTACAGTGGTATTGGAGCACCACTTGTCAGGCAGATGCTTTTCCAAGAGTGTCTGCTGAGTGGTAAAGTGAAGCTGGATTGATCCTCTCCACCCACTCGTCAGAAAGTGACCGAGGGCTACCCCGAGGCTCAACCTGCCTCAGACACTCTGATCATAACGAGAACACAACTACCTGACACTGCATGCCTGCTGCAGAGACAAGTTGGCTTTTATCATCACAAGAAAGTAACTTTTTGTTCAAGAGAAAAAGGCATTTACAGGTTAGGACCTTATCTTTTTTAATTGGGCTTATGTAGTGAGAAGTAACAGACAGAAGAAATTAAAGTGTGACGTGTCACTTTCGTTAATAAGTGATCCAAATCGCAATGCCCTGTCCTTAACTTGTCAAAGTCACAGAGCATCCCTAAGAGGACAGAAGAAGTCTTTTTTTCCTGGCTGACCTGAGTACATCTTCCATTCACGGGCTGTTAAAAATTACTCTGCCAAAAATTGTGCTCCAGTACCTTGGCAGACAGAAAGGGACTTTTGCATCTGCTTGTTTTAAGGCACATCTAGTCTCAGAGGGGATAAGAGTAACAGCTCAACAAATACCACTGCAAGAGCTTGTCAGGACTCAGGGGCATCGCAGAAACCACACAGCCTGAGAGATGAAGAGTGGAGGTGGTGATGAAACAGCAACGGCAAAATGTTAAAGACAGATGATCGTCCATGTCCCACCCCACCCCCACCACCCCTTTCTGCTAAAAAGTAAACGTTCAGAGAAGTTCAAGGCCAAAAAGAAATGGGCAGAAATAAAAGTCCAATTTAAACGGTTCTTTTATGTAGCTTCACAGACAGTTTCAAAGAGCCATCCAAATTACCACAGATACAGCCCGTACACTCTCATTGTCCCAATAACACACACACACACACACACACACACGTACGTTGACACTTGCATGCTCACACAGACCTGCAACATATCCAGCCGTCTATCAAGTAACAAAAGTGGGCTGGACAGGACTGGCAGAAGGCGGCAGAGGGGACAGAGTTGAGCTGCGCACATCTTTTTTGTTGCAAAAATATATAAATAGCACATGGGCTGACAGCGAGCTTTCTGACACGGTGGGTGTAATGCAGTCGTTGCTTATGGCTGACAGAGAAAAAGCTCAGCTACTTCATTAAGTGCAAAGGAAAGGAAGCGAGGACAAAGCAAACAAAAGAAAGAGTTGGGTGAAAAAAGAAAGGGGTGAGTGTGTGTTGGGGGTGGGTGGGTGGTGGGATTTCTTCTCCTTCCTTTCCACCTCGCTCATTGCGGCGACTCGGGCAGCATCTCTAGGTAAGCCTCCCCGTCACTTGGGCCTCAAATTGCCATGGCTGCTCGGTTCCCACAGTGTGTCCGGGCCTGGATTTGGCCTTCCTCCCCGCTCAGGCAGCCCTGCGTCTTTAGACCCCCAGGCCCCGGAGCAGAGGTTACACCAACATAGCCAGCCACAGCAGCATGTCAGCCCCACACCAACCGTTGCCTTGGTGCCGCTGCATTAACGAAGAGCTCCTGACTGTTCGAGGGAAAAGTGATTTGCCATGACATCTATGGCTCCCCTCTTTCCTTCTCTTCTCTTTCCCTTGCTCACTGAGAAACTCCTCTCTCACTGTCTCTGCACCCTTAATCTCTCCTGTTTCCCCCGGTCTTATTTTTCCCTTCTTTGTCATTCTCTCCACCACATCCTCGAATCTTCCCTCCCTCATTCCACTGCTCTTTTGCAGATTTTTTTTCTTCCCAGGGTAGCCTAATGACTGATGCCTGAAACACGGTGCAATGATTAGACTGACATTGATGAAAGACGAAGACTCTTGTTGGCAACATCTGCGTTGAATAAATATTGAGCTGACAAATTGTGCTTCTTTTGTTTTTGTCATTGTTCATCTTTCTGTTTCTCCAGTTTTGTTCCCAGCCTGCAGACTTGCCACCAACATCAAACACAATATTTATTTTCAGTTAGGCACAAATTAGGCTCACAAATAACTTCAGAGCCAAACACATAATATGTCACTGCAGCGGCGCTTGCCTTGTTCTGATAAACAGGAAACAGAGGAGAGGCCTATCAAGCGGACGTCCACTGCGTTTCATTTGGTGACCAACAAACAGGTGCATGCCATTACGGGCCGACACTCATACAGCAGCATTCCACAATACAAGGAAGTGTGTAATCGATGTTGTGGAAAATAAAGTCAGAAAAAAGTAGTTCTAATTGCAAAATGTAAATATTGAGTTTTCCCACAAGTGGGGGCAGACCACCCAGGATGCAAAATAGTCACCCACCCCCTTTCTCTTTCGCCTTGTCGACCGCCCGAGATGTCTTTTTGTGTGTGAGAAACATCACCGACCACAATCAACACTCACACAGAAAGCATGATGTGTCTTTGCATGCAAATACTTCTGGCAGCTCTGGCTTGGCGTTTGTATTGTGGGAAATTTAAGTGATGAAAACCTGGGAGGAAGGCTGAGTGGATCGGAGTGTGTAACGCCGTTTTTTTCTTGTCCCTGCAAGGTGCCAGAGTTTTAAATCCGACAGCCCTCATCTGGTCGGAATAATTTCTCACAAGAGAGCAAGAGGGCAGCCAGCTGGGCAGCACGGTACTGTAGCTGCAGTGTCTGACAGACAGAGATTCCCTCCATGAGTGTCTTACAGGCCAGTGTCAAATACTTGTCTGGACCGTGACAAATACCTCCTGCTAGTCTCACTACAATTACCTGCAGGATTAGCTATGAAACATAACTGTTCACACTGCTGATGCTGTTTGAAGATCAAAGACAGCTGTTATTTTTTGTGACAAGAGAAGAGAATTTAAGCCCTATTATGTTCCCTTTCTTTTCTGCCTGAGACGGTCTGCATAAATACAAGCACTGGATTAGACTGACAACATAAAAGCAACCAAGTGATTGCCAAATTAGTCAGTGAATAACATAAGGAGTGACTGATACATGAAAGGCTCTAAAAGACTTCACTTTAACCCTCTACATTTCTAAATGCTCTGCTTTTAACTGGTTTTAACACACATACATCCAATTTCTATTTATTTAGACAACTGGTCTCAATGAGAAGTGTCATCATTGCCAGCTTTCCAAACGCATCCGATAAATCTGATAATTAGGCACCAAGCAGTCGGACAAAAACAGCACATTCCCAGCGCATCAGGAGGGAAATTAAGAAAAAGAAGAAGGTCTTTTTCACGTGAAAACTTACCTTGAGAGGTTTTACTTCCTGAAGCTGACTGTTGGACAAAGGCGACCAGGCAGAAGCCTACAAATCCAAGACTTGCGCGTACGAAAGCGTGCATATACATGTTAACTTTCACTGTAGTTGAACACTAGCACTTTCTAAGATCTACGATGAGCAAGAGCACATACAAGGGTGTGTGTGTGTGTGTGTGTGTGTGTATAAAGGTCTCTCCGTTATTCCCTCTGAGCACCCGCTGATAGGACACTGTGCGATCCCTTCTCTTAACGCCTGCTTATTTGAGTTTCAAGTGATCGGGGTTGAGGACAGACCGACAACGCGGAGCGGAGGAAGGCTTTTCTGTTATCATGTTTCGAGCCAGACCAATGTCAATTTAAGAAAGGGGGAGAGGGAGAGAGAGAGAGAGAGAGAGCAGGAGGGGGGTAAGATGGAGTGGAGCTGCGGGGTCTGAAGGGGGAGGAGAGAATAAGAAGAGTCCGCGCTGCGCTCCGGGCTCCTCCGCTGCTCCTTCTCTTCTCTGACCGTGTCTTTTTTTTGGTTTTGTTCTACAGGAATTTACACGCAGGTGCTGAAGATCCTGTAAGTGGATCTGGGCTCCCACGTGCACCGTGGGTCGGGCTCGTGTAAAATATATAAATAGAAAAGTGTCCAGTCACGTCGTGGTAAAAAAAAAAAAAAAAGCTATGGCTGAGAGGGGGACAATAGGGCGGATGGATTTATAAATGACTCCGATGGGGAAAGTAATAACCTGGAGATTGCATTTTGTTCTGAGCCCAGCAGGACTGTGAGGCTACAGCTCCTCCAGTCCAACTAACAAACTCGTGGGTGATGATGTCTGTTATCTCACTGATGGACGATTCATGTTGTCATTAAAACAGTTTGTCAACAACACATTTTGACATTACGAAAAAGTCGAATCAAAACACACTCATGACAGGATTTTCGACCAATTTATTAACAAAAAGATTCAATTTAGGGGGGAGAAGAAGATTTAAATTAGCATTATCCTCAATAACTGCCTACTGAATGGAGTTAAAAGTTCAACTCACAAGAGTTAAGCACTAAATTGCAAAACTTATTTAAAAATGGAAAATGAAAACCTACAGTTTTTATTTTTTATAAACTGATTTCCCTGCACATCGTCCTTATTCCAAGGTCAATTGGGGGCCCTGAGCAATTTCATAGCTGGAGCTGGAGCTGCATGAAGAGTTGAAATCTAACTGAACCTGTAACTTGTATTTAAGAAAAAGCACATGAAGGAAATTATTTTTTATAAAAAGTCCTGTTGATATTAAGTTATTATGTTGAATGAATAAACTACACCAGCTGTTCAAGATGAATCAGTTCCTCAGGTATGATAGCTAACAATCAGTAATTGTTTACAGGAACATTGATGAAAGCATTGTAATAATCATCTGGTATAGGGACCAAAAACAAAAAAAAAATTTCATCTGGTTCCAATACCATAACCAACACCACATTATCCACTCGTCAGTAGTGAGTTTTTCCCTGCAGGAGATTCAGCTCAACTGCCACATTTTCCTCACTGATTTTTGCTCCTGGCTTTGAATAAATAAATCCCTGTGTCATGTGGAGATTCACTCAGGTATGTGCAAAACATGATTTAAATGGATACATTTTTCTGAAAGCAAATACGAACACGAAGAGTTTCAGACGGGTAAAAGGCTGTTTGCTTTTTAACCCCCACCATCAGCCATTCCTACAAATCACTTATCACAAGCCACTGTATGCACACCATTAACCCCAAGACCTGAAGAGGAATGAGGCTTGAGGAGTTACATGAATCAAAACACACCTCTTATACATTACCAGAGCACAGCCCGCTGAGCGACTGTGCCACATTTCACTGGCAATGACATATGAAACATTTGTTTCCAGGAAGCATCCTGCAGAGGGAAAGCATCTGTATCCCCACACACCTGCTCCCACCTCCTGCATTATCACCTAAATTAATCAGCTGTGTTGATGCATTCATGTTTGCAATTCAACGCAAAGGCAGATTCCACACTGTAATTATCATGCCTGCTCTCATGTGTGATTTTTTTTCTCTCAATCAAACATAATTAGGGCCTCACAATGAGGCTGATTGGAGTGGCATCTCTTCTTTCTTCTGACAATGCAGAGTATTGGAAACGCACTGAAAATAGAGCAATGGCTGATGCCAGAAAGGGAAGATTATTTTTCATTATCTTCTATCATTACCTTTACTTTAAAGATTATGTGTCAAAGTGTAACTACCATAAATTCAAAGACGGATATTTCATAAAAGTTGTCATTTAATAGGGTTTCCCATGCTTACTCTGTGTTTTGTCAGAGACTAGGGGCCTCAATAAATAAGAGATTCAGTAAAGCAGAATAACCTTCAGAGAATCCCTCTTAGCATCTACAGAAGAAGAAAAAACATGTAAATCCTCAGCACAAAGTCAAGCAGTTCAGTGTAATTAAAATAACATCCGTCAGGGATATGGAAATATCCCATGTCCCTGTGTCCAAATCTCTGGGTAATTGTGAGCACTTGTATAACCAAATGAGCTCAGAGTCACTTAGGGAGTTTGAGAAAGTCAGAATACCGGGTTGCCACAGAGCCTGAGCACAAGTCACACTGGAGGATCAGTACACTTTTTATGGCAACACTTCATTAAAGACAGAGGGCTGTGCACGGGCATCACACTGTGCACCAAACCAAACTATTTTTACACCAACAGACACACGAGGGAAGCCGAGGTAATGTTTAATTTATGACACTCGTCGTGAACAGGACTTCAGCAACACACGGGGTGAAGAGGAGTGTGGAAGGTGTCGAGAGAGCAGCCAGGATCATTCATAGATGATGAGTCAAATTAAGCTGTATAACACGCCTTTTCAGAGACAGTGAGACAGATTTTATGCAACATGCTCATGAGATTTGCTGCTGACCGCGAACTTGTTTTTGCATAGAGCGCGTAGCACTGTTTTCCTTTTCGACTTTACTGGATTCGAAGGTGATATCAGTTCATAACTTTTTCTTTAAAACAGCTGAAGCACTGCACTGTTTGGGTCCATATGAAAAATGCATGACTATCAGAGATAAACCACATTTAACAGCTGCAACAATGGTTCCATCTCCAACAACTGTTTTTCCACTTTCCAGCCAACAGAAGCGAAAAAAATATGTGGCAACCATTTGTTTTAGACTGTGTTGTTGTTACAACCTACTTCTTATTTTGACATAAATACAAGATGGATGCATGTTGGGAGGCATCTGTGAGATGTACTATACTGTATGCAAATGAATGGAGGAATCAGAAGCCCTGCTGAGAGCCCAATGTTTTCTTCCAGATGGTCATACACAGGGACCCATCACCTCAACTTCTCATTTACTTTCTTCCACTTCTATATTAATGCTCCCCAATTGTCTGAAAGACTTATGTGTGAAAATGCCAAGGCACAGAGCTCCGGAGATTTCCCTCTTTCTTCCCTTCTTTTCCCTCTCTGCTGGTGCTTCATATGCGAGGTTACAAACACCACCGCAGGCCCAGCAGGATCTCTTGGTACTCACCATGCCAGCACCACAGGGGAGCGGAGTGGCTTGCTGAGTTCCACACTTTAGTACAGGCATCCCAGCGAACACTGCGGGCTTGCCCCAGGAATGCCTCCTGACCACAGCCACAGTCACTGGCACTAATAGGGAGCAAGGGAGGGAGAGGGAGTGGGATAAAGGAAAATAGTTATCATGTTGGAAGAACGGAGAACGGAGGTGTCACACAGCCACTCTAACGAACTGACAGACTTATTCTTTGCAGCATCATGGAGGAAAACAACACCAGTGGCACAAGTGGCACTGAAGTCGTGTTGATTTTGTAACATCGCACCACTGGAAATGTCAGATGAGTTGAAACCTTCTAATGAGTGTTATCACCACAGTACCCTCAGGCTCTGGGTTATGGGAGCGCTTGTTTTCCTTGAGCCCGAGTCATAAGCTGCTGCAGCAGGGAGGCAGACAAGATGCGGACAGGCTTTTTGACTGCATGAGGGAGCATGCGGGTGCTGGAGGGGATACAGGCCTGTGCGCATACTGTATCTGGTGTGTGTGTGTGTGTGTGTGTGTGTGTGTGTGTGTGTACACCTGTAATCAAGAGGACTCATCATGATCAAATGAGACAGAGAGGGAGACATTGTCCTGTTTAGAGTCCGTATCACTCAAAGTATCAATCATCATAATATAGCAAAATTGTATAATGGTGCTTACTGCCTATCCGAATGCACACACACACACACATACACACACACACACACACACACACACACACACACACACACACACACGGGAGAGAGATAATACCCGTATATTTGAAGTAGACTCTTTTGATGACACAGAACTGGGCCAGGCATGCTTAAACCCCAGCACACTCAGCAGTGGCTCTGTGCCACTTTGTCTCCACTAATCCTTTATGATCAAGTCATATGTGGAGAAAGGGACGAGGCTCTTGACGGCCTCTTTCAGACAGACACTGCGTAAGTAGGTAAGTACAGAACAGGACCAGGACGGTGGGGAAGTCCCATGAGCTCACTGTCTAGCCTGATAGTGCCGCAGTTACGCCTACCTGCTCCATCTACTCACTCCAGGGAGTGTCTCCAAGGAGCTTTGTGCAGGTTCAGCTCATGTGTGTCATAATACCAAATATTACTAAACCCTGAAGATTTTGGCCTTGTTTAAATCCTCTAACCAGTGAAATTACAAACGTCAGATCCTATTCAGTGTAAGGGTCACTGTGACACATTGATGAGTACGACCTTTCTGCAAACTGCCCACATTCAGTTCTTACATTCTTTGCTAATACTTTGACCTGAATCATTTCCTCCAAAAGGAAGGAGATAATGTGATTTAGTTTGGAAAGATAAAAAAACTGCAGCTCAGGACCAAGCTGAGCTCTTAGAGTCATGCTGGTTCGAGCTTTGTATAAGCAGTACAGAACAAAACTGTACAAAAAATGTAAAAATAAAGAATTTCTCCAGACTAAACGAACAAAGGTCTATAAAGAAAACTCAAAAACTGAAACGCAACAGTTCCCGTTTCCCCTACAAAAGCCAGTTTTACAAGAAGTTTCATGGATCAACAGCTGAACCAAATTCCTTTTAATTAGCAAAACAATTTCATTATTGCAGAGGCAAAATCCTCAAATCTTCCCACATTTTGAATGACTGAGCTTTAAAAAGACTTGGAAAAATGAGGCAAATAAAATGGAAATTGAGTTAAAAATCATCAATTTTGGCAGTAAAGGACCTGTTGATGCAAACTTATTTCCCTTTGGCTGAATTAAAGGGAAAGCTGACGTGTTTTCCAGCTTTTGTCGCTGAAGTAAATCAAAGATTATAGAATTATTATATTACAATTTATTATGATTTAGTAAAACCTTACCAAATCTACAACAAATGTGGTCTAAATCTCATTAAGGTTTTACAACAAACGATCTTATGACCTCATACGATATATATAAATTAATGTGGTAAAAAGACTTTGAATGTTTCATAATGAATCATCTTAAAAAAATTAAAACTCATCAGGAAATATAAAAATTATGCAAGCAAAAAAACATGTGCTAGTTACAACACTGAATGTGTCATGCACAACTTCCCATTATTCTGCTTCCACTTTCCACTATTGTTGAATCCTTGCACGTTGTGATATGCAGAAGTAGAAATGTTTAAAATGATCACTTTTCTCCATGTGAAGAGCTGAGACTGTTTGCTGCGTGTTTATCAGCGTGTGATGTGAAACATATCTTGCGTCTATTAAATGCTGCCCATCATACGAGCCCCCAACCGCAGTGGGGACGCCTGGTTACAGCGTTAATGGCTGTACAACACATGCATGAATCCACACTGCCCTCTAGTGGCCGAGCTGTTTCTGTAATTTAAAGTGTGACACTGTGGGGGCCCCTCAGACAAAACAGACGACCGCTCCAGGTTAACACAGGAAGATATCCGTTTATGAATGCTTAGAGGAGAGTGTGAGTGTTAGAGGAACATAAAATCCATGTCGATGGGACATTCTGAGTCAAAATACTGACAGTGACACACAAAAAAGTCATTTTGTAACTCCATTATTATTATTATTATTATTATTCGTCTTGCTTCAATAACTACAGTTTGCATACTTTGTAAACGAGCAGTATAATGTTGCCATGGAGACCGTAAGTTAGGTGTAGGCCACAACTTGAGCCCCATTTATTTATGTTTACGTTTTGGTAAATTTGCGCCATTAAAGCAGTTCCTGTTTGCAATTTATATATGATTTCTACAGGGATTAATGGATTTATGGACGGGTATTGTTGGCGATATGATATTCTCGAAAAGTGTAAGTCACACTGAACCTTAACACATGGGTGTCGTTTCTGTAAGTTCAGACTTGACTGAGCTATGACCCCGAAGAGTTCTAATTTTGCTGCAAACTGCAACAATTAAGTGTTTTACAAGTGGCCTACGTCAATAGTGTCCACGGCTGCTGCTCCAACTGCTGACTGTGCTGATAAATCAACTGTCAAGGACTAACTTCCCGTTATTTTAACAAACACACGTCTCTCTGTACCCCCCCCCCTTCAGATAAGCCTACCGTGTCCCTCCCGTCTCGGCGGTTCTGGTTCGGGCTTAGGTTATTCGGTTAGCAGAGATGGTGGTTGTGGTTAGGGATAAACGTCATGCACCTGACCTTCCACCTCACCTTGGGATATTTGCACCAACTCACATGCGCCCCCTGCAGGCCATGCCCGCACCTCACAGTTTGAAAACGTCAGTTGCAGAGTGACAAACAGGTGTTCTCACTAAACCTCAACACGGATTGTTAAGATTATCTAAATTTTTTAAAACTATGAACAAGCACATTTGTACTCTAATAATAAACCTATTTTGTCATAAAGTTGTAGCCTCGTTGCTATTATATCATATTGCTGCATTATGATTATTATAAGAATAAAGTGTCATAAAGTCCGTTTTGGTTTCTTTAATTTCAAGTTCTATCTCAGGAACTTCTGCACACTGAGAATTGGGAAGGTATGCAGACTGATATAGCTTGTTGTTCATAGCAGCTGATCTATGATGCCTATGAGAGTAACAGTGAAAGTGACAGGAACGTTCAGAGTCCCTGTCAGTCAGATCTGCTGCCAGCGGGACAACAGACACAGCAGGTGGAGAGGAAAGATAGCTCACATACCAACATGCCACAGAGCAGCACAAAGCAGCCAGTGTTGGTTTGATGTCATGTAACTTCTGGCTTTACAGTAAAAGAGGATGTTCGCTCTGAGCTATACTAGTAATAATCCAACACAAATGATAATTCCTCTTGTACTACCTTTTGGTCTTGGGAAAGTACAATGAACAATGTGTAATTCATCTTTATTGCAAATGGTTGCTTTATCTTTAAACTAAAATATTCAAAACAATATTCAAATCCTCTTTCACTTGGTTCTTGTTACGTTGGTTTACGTTCTTAGGAAAAATGTGTCAAAATATACACACAAACATATGAAAATATTCAGTTTATAGACCATACAAGTTATATAATGGATTAAAACGCATGCTGAGGAAAAAACCCTGTGTGATCAGTTCAGGGCTCAGTCACAACACTCACAGATGAGGTAGCACTTGGCACCGATGCAGTCACTGAAAGACGACACACCTTTCAGCAGATCTAATTGCACAATAAAAGATAAAAGTGACTGAATGATTATCAGATTGGACACACTACACTGCTCCACCAGAGAAGTACTGGTACGTTGTCTGGAAAGTTATGCTCTGGGACAAAATTGAAAAACCAGTTGATTCAAACACTTTTGCTGTGTTCTTGACAAGCTCTACAGTGCAGAGCAACCTGGTGTTAATATCTATTTAGAGACATGTCTTTTAAATTGAGCTTAATTTGCACAGCAGTGGGTGACCTCAATGACAAATTACAGAGCAAACCTGTTTGTCTAAAAAAGTCTGATAAAATGATTTTCAGACAAACCGTCTAAACCTGGAGGTGACAAAACCGGTTGCTCTGGTTCTCTTGTCACCGTTTTGTCATTTGACCTGACACACGAGGGCCCACATTTCACACGACACCAGAGGAAAACAAAAGACATATTCCAAATACACAAAGGAACTTTGTGACTTGTGGGCAACACATGGAGATTGTGTAATGATTAAAAAAAACTATAGAAATGCTTGTGATAAAAGTTGTTCAGTCAGCTCATGTACTACTGACAGACCCACAGTGACAATACATCTAGCTGCTTGTAACAAGCTTGTGAGTTTTGACACTATGCAACAATGCAAACCTTGTTTCAGATTCTTATCACTTAGTGGCCACTGACTATGATTTATGCCTGGTCTTTGTGCCAGATTTGTTTGTTGTATGTTCTTTGGGTGACTGCATTGGTATGTTTTGTGTTGGGTATATTTAGTTGTGTATTCTGTGTTTTGTTTGCACCGAGGGATTGAGAGTAACAATATTTAAATCCTCTGTATGTCCTGTACATACTGTAGAATTAAAGAAAGAAAGACAATAAAGAAACTTAAACTTGAACACCCTCCAATTGTCATGCAAACATTGCTTTGACAAACTGACCGACAAAAAAATCCAACGGATTTTAGGAAGTGAAATTATTAACAACAGTGACCTTTAAATGTATCTAAAAAGAGAACTAAGAGGGGAACAAGTCAACCAGGGGAAGAATAACCTGTGAAAGCAGACAGTCATGTACAAAAGCTTCCTACCTGTAGTTTACAAGAAAACTGTTCAGACGACAAAATAACTCATCATTGCTTCTTAAAAGTCACAGTATTTAATGTACAAAAACCACAGCGAGTGACAAAATGTTCTTGATTGCCAGTTTCATGAGAAATATAACACTATACATATGGCTGTACAATATGAGTAACAAGTAGAAGCAAATGTTGGCATGACAGTCTGTGTATTCAAGGCATGTTAGCCTCTTGTTATGATAGCTTAATGCAGTAGAAATAAGATAATGCATAAATGTGTGGTTAAGCTGCTTCCCAAAGGTTCTGTAATGTCTTCATCACTCAAGTTTTAATATCTGCTATGTTTCTATAAATATCAGAGTCAGATGAGGTGTAAGATCTCTCAGTCCCTGAGCAGCCCCAGCCTCTTCAGGGCCTTGCGGCGGTCATCTCCGTTTCCTGTGCGAGGGCAGATCAGTACACTGATGCCTTGTGATCGAGGCAGCTTATGAGAGTCTCCGGAGTGCTGAACGGCAGGCAGGGACCTCCGTGAGTCCGTCTCTTTGCTGACAACATGGTCCGCCACCTGTGAACCCTTTCCCAGAGCGCTTGAAAACTCTTTCCCATTCCCCATGGAGGCGGGGCGCGGGCGATTGTTGCGCAGCTGGCTGGGATTCTGCTTGCCGCTGGCGCCCTGCCCGTCCTCATTGGAGTCTTGGTTAGCCATATAGCTGCTTAGACCCAGGCCAGAGCGCTCCAGGGTGGTTGACTTGACATCTATGACCTTGGGTGGGGTTAGGTGTTTGACCAGGGCAGGAAGCGTGAAAGGAGGTGTATTCACCTGCACATTAACTGTGGCCTCTGAAACATCTTTGACAGCAGACAGTTCACTATCTGACAGCAGAGATTGGCTGGGGTCACTGAAAGCAGCAGGTGCTGGGAGCAAATCAGGAATCTGGACTGCAGAAGCTGTAGCAGTACCTGATGGAGACACAGCTGCAGCAGACTGAGGAGGGATGGAGGCAGGAGACGGGCTGTTGCTGTAACATGGTGTCGAGGGTGGTGTATGTGGAGCTGGTGGGCTGATTGGAGAAGAAGGAGCTGCCCAAGACCTTCTCGTTTTGGGAGAAAGTTTATTGCTCAGGGCGGGGCCTAAATCTGCCTCAACACTTTTAAGCAGGCCAAGCTTTCGGAGGGCCTCGATGCGAACCCTCTGGGGGTCCATCAACAGCCGTTCACTGGTAGTGGGCACCGAATGTCCCGAGTTGCCATCAGCCACTGCTGCCTTGTGTGACTTTAGGATGATGTTGGCAGGAAGCTTCTTGGGCTTAGGGGCCACAACAGGTGGAGATTTGGGCTCAGCGGCTTCAGAAGGAGGATATATTTGGTGACCAGGGCTGATATCTAATGGGTTTAGTTCCGGGGGCTTGGTTGGAGGCTCCTGGGTCGCAGGGGAGTTCATTGAAATTTTCTTCACAGAGGCTCTTTGGCGTAGCTGCTCCAAGTCAATTGTCGCTCCCGGTTTTCTTTTTGGTATTCCTGCAGGTGGGTGAAGGTCTCTTGCCTTCTCTGGCTGCGGAGGAGGGCCCGGCTCATCCATGAAGTCGGAGGGCGGAGGGATCAGACCCAGATCTATCTCAGAGGCCTTAGTAGACTGATCAGAGCAAAGCTTGGAACTCGAAACAGTCTTTAGCTTACCACCTTCATCCTTGGATAAACACAACACCTCAGTCTGAGTAGCTGATGGGGGGATTTTGCAACCAGTGACCAAAGTTTCGGGTTGAGTCACGAGTTTCATAGTTTTGAGATCTGTCGAGTTGGCTGCGAAGGCAAGAGAGGACTGTGGTTCTGGGGTTTCATTTGGAGCGTGATGCTCAGCTTTGACTGATTTCTGGTCTCCTCCAGACTCAGACTTGAAACTGGAAATGTCTAAGAAAGAAAAGAACAATTACTGCACTTAGTATTGTAGTTACTGATGTTATGTTAGTGTAAAATGTGCACATATACATACATTTACAAACAAAAATGAACACACCATTTACTCTCGTCTGACGCATTTGTTCCGCTTGTGACACGAGATCTGGTTCATCATTGGATAAGCCGCTGTCCTCCTGCACCTCCAGTGCTTCAATTGTTTCCTCCAGGTACATGAGACACGCCCTCTCTTCTGCAGATAAGTGCTCCATACTGTCTTCACTCTGCACACAAAATAATGGACGGTTCAAATGCATTACAGATGTGAAAAAGTCACATTTCAACTCTGAACAGTTTCTCAGCTTTTCAGCAGTCTCTGTCCTCCATTCAACCCACGGCCCATTTAAAAACACAGCCATGAGAGACAGGACAGGAACAATAGGTCAAAGTTGTTTAGTGTTCAAACTGTTGCAAAGGAATGACTAATTATACCACTCCTGTTCTGCTCTTGCAATCTTTCATTCTACACTGGCCTGTCAGAAGAATTTATTTCAGGTGACTGCAGGTGTCTGAACAGCTTGAAATCTTCTCCCATTTGGTCATTTATAAAGATAACTCACTGTAACGCACTCAAAGGCTTCTCTCTGAGCAAACATGAGCATATTTCACCTTAAACAGATTCACTTCCTCATCTCTCACTTGACCTTCTCATATTCACAAACTGATGCACAAATCTCAGCCCTTCATTTCCCCATTTCAACAATAGAACAGAAGCATCGGCAAAAGTAGTGTTTATTCAGATAGGCCACAGCAAAGTAACAGCTAAATGTATCGATATGTTGTGTTAAGCAACAGAGTCAGTGGGATGGAGATGAGGAGATCGACAGCAGCACTCACAAAGACCGAGTTCATGCTTATTACACTGTCGCAGCTCCCGGCACTGTCCATAATGCTCAAGGATTCCTTGGCAACGCTGCCTGGCCACGTGTCACTCTTCGGCATTGCACAAGGAACGGGATGAGGACAGTACCTGGGCCTCGCGGTCCTCTTTTGATTGCGCAAATAGCACCAAGAATCAGTCTGAGGAAGAATCTGAAAGGTCGAGGACAAAATGTTAATAGGACAAAATGACCAAAGTGGAATGAAATGTATGTGGCACCACTTTCTCCAAACTACAAAATGTTTATTTCACTTCATACAATTCATCAAATACAAAGATGGACCTCATACAACCGGTAAACAAGAGATGAAAATAGGTCACAAAATTAATTTGTACAACATCACAGCAACAACTATTAATGTCAAATCTTTCCATTAGTGTGATGAACAAACACCATAAACTACAGCTGATAGCTAAATGATCCTTGTAATGTAATAACTCTCCTATTTAAACTGTCAAATGCCGTCACAGTTGCTTCTATATAATGAACATAAGCAGTTATGCTAATTGAGTCATTATATAAATTAATGGGTGAATTTGTAAACATTTTTATTTACTCAGACGTGTAGACGTGGCCGGGATTAATATGAAGTCCATACGTAATTGGGGTTTGTTATTTTAAAAAGGTTTTTTACAATAGTCAGGTGCCCATTAGAAGAGAAGAGTTTTGCTTCATCTTGTTGACATTTTATAAACAAATTGATTAATCAAACAAATCAACGGCAGACTTATCAGTAATAAACATGTATTTCATTAGTTGCAGCCCTAATATATTGTGCAGAGTTATGACGTCAACATATTTTCATTATTTTTGACATAGGTTTAATGGTTTATTACATTAACAGCCATAGCAAGGTTTGGTTTTCAAATGATTCCAGCAACAGTTACTAGGAAGAAGATATTTTGCATTGTAGCACTCTGGTTGTACTGTACAAATAACTTGGAGTCATACAGGGATGCTTCAAGCTGTCCATTAATTGGTATTCTAGTCACTATGATTCAGCAATCAAGCAAGAAATTCACCTTTGTTTGTGAAGATGGATGACATACTTAATGTCATGTACAATCTGTGTAAAGAGAGATGATATGTCGCAGCACTACGCTGCTAACTTGTGTTTCCTGCCTACTGTCCTGTGTATGTTACTACTGACAGGTCAGGCATGAGGATGCAGCATGTTTACTGGCATTATTACTGGCTCCTCATCTGTCGAAGGGATACAAAGACGGGGATTTTTAATATCCTCGCTAACAGATGGCTGATTTTCAAAATAAATAGGTCAGTAAATGAATTCATAGCACCACAGAGAAAAGGCCACTTCAAGTTCTTAGCTCCTGACTTTGCCTTTTAAGTGCTTTAGCAAGTGCCAGAAGCAAATACCACCAACAGTGAAAAATGATTGAGGCCTGACGGGATAATATTTGATCAACTCTGTAGTGAATTTTGCCTAAATAGGTCACACTGCATCCCATGACAAACGCTTTACAACCTGCTATATGGCTTATTCATCAGGTAGCTGCACAATCAGGTTCAGGTGTGTTCATGGAAGCAGAGCAAAGGCGCTTTATTGTTCTCTTATCTGAGAGAGCGTTTGATTAAACACATAAGAGCAACAGAATTGAAGTTTCCCTTGATGAGTCAGTGTCACTGTTTGCCTGTGAATTATCCTCCAAAGTGACACAAAGCCTCTAAGCCTGACACTGCGTGAAGGCTTTGAGTTATCACAGCAATTACAGGGGCATGAAGTTCTTCTGAGGACGACCCAGGGACAGACACTCATTCGCCATAAACAATGTATGTTCCTCTGCCAATTCAAGACACTTCAAGTTTCAATTATGTGTGATGCTAGAAATGTTTTTAGAAAAATGGGAGCAGCTTCTCAGAGGTTTCTTGTAATGCACTGCATGTACGTTCCATGACAGGAGCTTAAATTAGTTGAAAGACCAAAAGATTTATATCAAGGACAGTGAGGGCATGTCCTCTATATATTTTTTTCTGTGAACTTGTCCATAAATCAAATTTACATTCATGTAATTGAACGAAATAACTGAATTAATAAAATAAAAATTAAAAAAAAATCATTATTGTAGCAAATTAGAGATTTTATATATGGATTTCTAATAAAAATTATCTGAATCACCGTGACATGGCCCACCATTTCAGACACGTTGTGAGTTACGCACGGTTTTCCTTCTCCAATTTGTGTCCTTTAAAGGATTTTTAGAGTAAGTCAGTTGTTTCTATAATTAAATCTTACATGCCTAATATTCTGAGGGAAAACCTCTGCAAGTACAGTGCAGTGAAAATGACATGTTGGACTTGTTGACATGAAGACAGAAAGGACAGCTGGGGACAAACCCGATGACCAACACCCACATGCGCATATGTTTTGTGGCAACAAAATCTGGCATACTAAGCTTTAATAGCTGTTAATTACTGTCCCTCCCATTAGCCCGTTCAGATCAGCAGAGTGTGGAACAAATGTCCTAGCTTGAGCAACCAACACCTCTCAAACCTGAACAAGGCAACAAACCTGTAGGGCAGCAGTGGGAGAGCTCACTACACCCACAGCTGAGTCAGGATTTAATAGTGACAGGAATGTCACTTTGCTTGCTTCCATGTCAACTCTTAAATTCATCCAAACGCTCGGATGTGACAGGGCGTTACACTTAAATTACAACTCAGCAGATAAAGCTGCTTTCAAACTATAAAAAGGGGAGGATCAGCTCCATGTCTTTAATGTGTTTACTGTGAGGACAGCTGTGAGTCATTTACAGCCTATGATGACAAATATAGGCTGTCATATACTGTGTCAGTTTAAAAAAAAAGGTGTGGGTGGGTGGGGGGGTCAAAAAATGTAAAGTATGTGTTCAAGGGCAGCCAGAGAACTGGTTTAATAAGTAACAGTAAACAAAAGTTCATGGCGAATGAATGGTTGTGCAACTCCGAACCTGCCGGAGTGAACACAACCATTTCATTAATGTTTAGCTTGGCACCGTGTTCCCACTAAAATGATCTATTGACATTTATGTGCAAATATTTGTGCTCAACTTTAGCTCACCAAGCCACCAAATATTCAGTGATTAATGATCAGTGTATCATCTTTGAAAATAAATATGGTCTTCCCTTCATAGAGCATGACAGGGGATTGATTAGCAATGCTGATCATATGTGGGAATATTTCTAACACTGTGGAAGTACTTCACCTGTCCCTCGACAGTGGTGGTAAGTACATTTACTCAAGTACTGCACTTAAGAAGGCTACTTTATACTTCTATTCCACTACAATCCAGAGACAAATATTGTACTTTTTATACTGCACTACATTTATTTAATACATTTAGTTACTAGTTAGGTGGCAGATTTAGATTAATAATGCAAAAGAAAAAAGCAATAAAATTAGCCCCACCTTTATCATCTGAAGCATTTAAGTGATGAACACATGAATGCATCAATAGTTATAATCCAATAATATAATATACATTTTTCTGAAATGGGCCATTCTGTTTAATGAGTACTTTTACTTTTGGTACTTTAATTATATTTTTAGGCTAATACTTGTACTTAATGCAGGACTTTTACACTTTTACTTGTAACAGAGTCTTTCTGCACCGAGTACTTCTTCCACCACTGTGCCTCTGTTTCAACTCCCCTCCACCCAAACAGCTGATATCTGAAGCAGGACGACGCTATCGGTGCAAATAGGGTCACTCACTTTCGTAAAACCCCATCAACTAGAGGAAGATATCAAATAAAGGAAAGCAGTATCCAAAGCAGAAACAAACGTTGCAAACAGAATGATTTCCTGATAACTCACCAGAGAAGAGAAGTTAAACCGTACAGCTATGCGTATATATAAAAGAGAGAGAGCTGTTTTCAGATCAGTCCATAGCGCCGGTACACCTCACTCCCCTCCCGAGTCCTGCAGCTGCACTGATCCTGGAAGTCAAACTACACGACGAGAACTCACTGACGGAAAAGGTGGGAAATTATTGCAGCCAGGTGAACCAATTAGCTTCCGGACAGGTTGGTGTGTGGCCAATCAGTGAACTTTTGATCAAGACGTTTCCAAGGAAGAGCCAATAGAATAACAGCAGCCAAAAGAACACAACACAAGATGGAATCAAATATATATTTTTTCTCCACAGCAAGAAAAAGAAAACTTTAACACAATTTGACTTATATTTGAGTTATATTAAATAAATACGAGGCTATATGTAATGTGTGTAAAGATTTAGAATAATGAGAGAGGCGTTTACATATGTTTGCATTCTGAAATTGACTATTTGTACTTTTTATTTACCCAACACAACTGCACAGCAAAATTTTAACTGTGACCTTATGGTGGTGTAAGATGAAAAATGAAGGGGTAAGCAAAGTGATTACAATTCATCCTAAGGGGAACATGGATGTCTGGACCAGATTTCATGGCAATCCATCCAATAGTGATATTGGATAAAGATCAGAATCAGAATCAGAATCAGAAATACTTTATTAATCCCAGAAGGGAAATTGCTTTTTGATTCAGTTACACTGCTCAATAAAGTTATTGAAAAAAGAATAATAAACAGTAGAAAATAGAGGGTGTAGAGGTGTAGAGGGAGGGTCCGAAAATGTTTGGACCAGGGGCCGGAGCTGCTCCAGGACCAGTCTTTCCAGGGCCTTCATGATGTGGGAGGTCAGTGCCACAGGTCTGTAGTCCTTGGCTCCACTGGGGCGTGGAGTCTTGGAACGGGAACTAGGCAGGAAGTCTTCCACAGCACAGGAACCCTCTGTAGACTCAGGCTCAAAGCCGGGCAGTGGCTGCCATATTACATGCATACCAACTACTTTTAATTTGAAACTGATACAGGAAGTGTTGAGTAACAGCGTAATGCAGAAACTTTAACAGAGCAAACAGGACCAGATGTGGAGTCAAATGTGTGTTTTTTGTGTTTTCGTGGAGACGTGTGATCTTGTTACGTTGACTGATGCCAGTTTACACATAATAGAAGATTTGCTGACGCCTTCATTTCGTAAGTTTTAGAATCAGTGTTAACAAAATGCTTGCCCTTCATGGTCAGTTTCTTTTTGTTTTGTGACTTTACGATGCTGAAAATAACTTCTTCATCTTCGTCTTCAGACAATCCACATGTGGAGAAACAACAGGAGCCACGAGAGCGCGGGGACTTTGCAGAGACCTGGATATGGATGGAAACCAACACAAGGTGAAGCCTCAGAAACACACAACAACTAAAACAATGTCATGGTGGCGCCTTTTTAATAGTATTTGGTTGAAAGACATGAGACATTTTTTTCCATGGTTTTATTTATTTTATTTTATTTTTGCAGTGATTCAGGTGCAACAGAGATAACTCTGACGGTACCAGACAGCATCACTACATGGACAGCCACTGCTTTCGTCATGTCTGAGAACCTGGGCCTGGGGATCGTAGACACGCCTGTAGAGGTGTTTACTTCAATGACTCGAGAAGAGTAAAAAAAAAAAAGCACATAAAGGACATTTTAACCGTTTGAATTCTTGTATTACACATTAGGAAATGAATTATATTGGTGTTAGTGTTTCAGTTGTTACCGTTAGCGTTGTATATTGTCCTGTTACACCCGATGAGACACTGATGTTTTCATGTGATCGTCCTGCAGCTCACAGTGTTCCAGGATTTCTTCCTGTCCTTGAACCTGCCGGCGTTCATTATCCGAGGAGAGGAGCTGCTGCTGGAGGTCCTTCTGTACAACAACCTCCCCGAGGACCTGGAGGTCAGTCTGTAAACATTTCATTTCCCACTCATGAAGCAGTCCCAATCTACAGTCGGTACATTTCCACCTGCACGTGTTTGGAAATGCTTAAAGTGACACTTCATTTGAAATAAAAGCGTCTGTTTCTGGTCTGAATGCTTTTGCTGCAGAACTAAACACAGCGCTACAGATTAGACAAGAAACCTTGATTAGTTCCTCAAAGGGGACATTGCAGGGCTACAGCAGCAAAG